>LUCH01000636.1:159477-185254 GCA_013368495.1 Paragonimus heterotremus | reverse complement strand
AGTTGCTAGATCAGTATTTTACTCTATTCTCGGTAGTCTCTGTAAACCCCTAGAGCAGGGCTACACCCTATTTTCAATGACCGCCTTTTAGGTCAACTGAAAACTGCTGACATCGGAACGGATAAACTGACTGGATCCGGGTCACTTGGGCCTCCAACCTCGATCCGGTGAACAAATCGCTGAACTCGCTGTTGACGATGGCACTCCTTACCAGAAAAAAATAGTTCGGGCGACTGCTAATCAACCATTTAAACGGAGACCAAATAAGCACGTCAAACAGTTGCCTTACAAAACTTCTGAGGTCCCAACTGTTACATTCGGTGGGAGCCTGATTTCCAATGAGCAAGCCGATGCTTGGCTAACCTCCAGTGTGCTTGTTGTTGGCCTGTTCGTTGGTGGTGTTCGTTCGGTGGAGGCTCGCTGTGGGCTTGTTTTCTCCCTCTTGCTCCCGTGGAATGTGAGTATTGTTGAGGATACTCCGTTAACACTTTCGTTGCTGGTTACAAATTTTTCGGTTCATCCTTATTCACTCTTTTCTTTCATCTTTCTTCTTTAAAAGAGAGACCTAACTCGATGCAGCTATCTCGAAGGCACACGACAATCTGTGACGCACTCCGGTCTCATGAGAACCTGTTATTATGAACTCTGTGTCTGTGTTTCAGTGCAGTTTGCCCTTATTGCGCTTACAAAGTCATCTCATCCCTGTGATCATGCTGTCAGCTACCACAGAGAACCCGAACCACCGGAAAACGCGAGCTTCCAGGTCCGTCAATCCTCAGGAATTCTAGTAACTTTTGAGAGTGTAGCGTGCTAGCAACCTTTATGCTGTCGACAATATCTATAATCTTCAGCACCTTTGTTTAGCATACAAGACATTTGTTTTAATTGATCAAATTGGATGTGCGTCTGTTAATGAACAAATTTGATCTGGAGGAGTCCGTTGTCTCCTCACGAGGTTAGATGCATTTTGTTGTTAGCTAACCTGAAGTTGCCAGTAAAGTTGGAGGACGTTATCTTAAGCACCATTGCCTGATCCAAATTATTTTAGCATGCTTAACGTTTCATTTTTATCAAAGTGTGTTTCTAAAAAACGACGTTTAGAGGTGCGCACTCTTATTGTTTATTGATAGCAGGAAGGAGTCGCCCACTACGTGAGCCTCTTCACTAAACGTCTAAACACCGGAACGAGTGGGGTGTTAAGTATTCTCTCTCTCTAACCATCCTAAGATTGTTAGAAGGAGGGTAGTTATAACTACCCTATAGGGAGCTTCTTCAGAGTAGGTCCTGTTGAACAGTTCTTTATTGTGGCGAATGGTGACGGCCTCTGAGGACATAGTAGAAGGCTCCTCAAGCTTCGTTCTGGGACCATCAGTAGCGCTGCTTTTGCAATGGAATAGCCTTCCTTCTGGGGACAGTAATTTATTGATTGATAAGCGGGTACGAGACTGATGGCGCATGTTCTCTGGGTCGGTTCTCTTTTTTCTTTGGTACCAAACTGGCGTCAGACTTCCTGAAGTGCACTTATGGAAGATGGGGTGTACTACCGCATCCTCTAAAACAGTTTCAATATGGAAGCAACATGTTGCAAACATTGGAAAAGTGAAGTTCTATTCTTAACCTATAATTTTGAAACTGCAGATTAACGTCTAACAAAGTCCCAAGTTGCTCCCCAGAACAAGAATTAACGACACTTGGTGGGAGGCTATCCCAATGGACGACCACCCTATGACAGAAATAGTTCTGTCGGGCAAGTGTTTGAGGTCTCGTTTTAGTAAGCTTTTGTTGCGACCTCCTAGCCTATTTGGACCTGCGAGAGTAAACGGTTTCCCTGTTGGTCATCCGGAGAGAGAAGGAAAAATGTAATAGTGCAATCCACTCGCGGTCGTCGGTATCCCAAAGGATAAATATCAGGGATTTCCAGTCAAGACTCGTACGAAACGTTCCGAAGACCTACCACAATTTTTTCCGTAGCTCGCTGTACTCGCTTGAGCGCATTTACGTCCTTCTTGCGGCCATAATAAGCAACCGGATTAGCGTATTCGAGCGGCGATTGGACACAAACCCAATGAAAAGTTTGGAAAGCCCGCTTGTTAGTTCGAGGGAACGTCCGTTTAATTATACTGAGTACACTTTAGTGCCTATATGGACTGACTCAACATCTTCCAGGTATACGCAACGATTGCCAGGCACGAAACAAGAATACAAGTACTTCAGAGAACCCATACATTTGTTGTACGTTGATTACAGTAGGTCTCGATCAGTGCTAAATGACACCGATACGCGAAAGTAGATAGGGAGGTTTAAGATCCGACCGTCAAACGCGCGAACGAGTCTAAAGTGTATATACCGCCACTGGCGCACACAGGCTGGCAAACGTGCAAGTAAACAAACGCAATCGCACGGAGCAAGCAGACGGCAGGTAGAGATCCTTACGATCCTATGTACAATGTGAATGAGCATTTTTGGGAAGAGGTTTACACATCGTACAACTGGTGACCGAGGTCATATTTACGCCACTACAACAGCGAGTCCCTTTTTGGTTATCTTCTTTTGGTGGAATAAGAAGGGCAAATTAGACAACAGCCATATTCCCAGGTCCTCTTCAAGACTCATTTTTACAATGCGCACTTTCTTCTGTGCCCATTGCATCACGAGGACGTTGCCACAATCGCCAGCAAGAGACACTTGTGTATACCTACCTTTGTTGATGGGAAGATGCCACTTCGCTGGCCACTTGTTCACGGCATCGAGGTCAGCTTACAAAGTGTTTGGGTCACGGAAATGTCAGATTTTTAAGTGATCCGCATAGGGAGGAGACTGAGTGGGAGAGAATCAGGGGCGTTAGCAACACCTCTGGAGGTCGCTCTAAAGCAGTGTTTTATTCCGATTTATCTAAAACATAATTGTGCGAATAATCTAACTCTGTATTCGGTTGTTACTGTTATCCTCAAGGACGATGGTTCACCCCGTTTTCAATAATAGTCTTCCAGATCAACAAACGCTTGCGAGATACAGATTAAGAAAAACTGATTGGATCCGGGTACCTTGGGGCTCTGTCTTGAACGTGTGTATCAGTCGCTAAATCGCTTAATTCCAGCACGCCGGCAGTTACGCATCCAGGAACCGCTTGGTGACCACGTCATCGGGTGCTAACATCACCCGCGCTGGTAAGGCGTTCCAGCCAGTTACAGTCAACAGAGACAGAAAATGTAGAGTCAGACTATTCTGATCGCTGCCTGAGAAGTGTGACAGGATGGCCTCGGAATCACTGCTCATTTGGGAGGAGGAAATCTTCTTCAATCTCCACTCCTTTGTCACCTCGTGAAATACGGCGTATTATGATAATGTCAATGTCGAGTGGTCGGGAACTCACAAGGTACATGTTCAGATGCACTAGCCGCTGGTTACAATAAAGGCCTCTCGTCTCAACCAGTGTACGCGTGACTGCCCTCTCTACTCTATCAAGTTGAGACACTCCCCGCTGTTCACATGGGAACACTTCGGCGTAGCCGTATTTTAGTATTAGACAAATATAAGACTAGAAGAGCAAACAAAAGGCCTCCGTGGACACCTTAGCAAAGGATCGCTGGATGGCTCCAAACAAACTGCTATCTTTGACATGGGTCTGCATAGTGTGAGCCCGAGTTTTGAGGGTTTCAGAAACCAACATTGATGTCCCGTTCGCTACTACACAGCATTAACAAGTGCCAGCCAATGTGATATGCGCTAACGTCCGTGACATCTCTTAGGTGCACGATGGAGCATTTTTGTGGATTTAGTGGCAGACTGCATTGAATTGTCTATGTTTTCCTTGTGTCCAGGTCTTATTGCAATATCTCAAAATCCTCTCCTAAAAAGATGATACTTCATAACTTTTTGCAGTCGGCGTACACGGAGGCACGCGGCTGCAACTAGCCCCATAGAATGTTGATGAAAACCAAAAGAAACAATGGCCCTAGCACTGACTGTTGTGGAACACCATTTAGAGCAAGCAGCCAGTTCAACAAGTTTTTGTTGGCTTTGACAACGAATAAACTGTTATGGATGAAGTTTACTATCTAGTCTATTACAGGCGAGCTGACAGCGTACGCTATCACTTTGGTAAGCAAATGGTTATGTGAGAATCTGTCAAGCGCCTTGATGACATCAAGAAACACCACGTCCAGAGTCTTGTCATCAGTTCTAGCTTCCCCCTTGCGGTCCCTGGCAAGCAGAAGGTTTGTCAGACAGGATTGTTATCTCCAAAACCCAGGCTCTCTATCACTGAGAACCGTGCAGTCATCTATACACTCTAGAAGAGGACGGGCTACCAGCCATCTCCTCACTTTCCAAGCACACCACTTTGGTTTGCCGGGCGATGGTTGACAGCCTCCTACCGTCTTCCTCCTTTGTATGTAGACGTATTCACTGATTATTTCCATTTTTATGGCAGTTTTCCTTCCTTCGGAGAATGCTGATACAAGCCCGTCAGAGGCAACAGATAATTCCATCACCGTTTTACGTAGAAACAGAGGGGAAGTGTTTTTCTGGCCTGGCAATTTAATGACCTTGATAACCCTCAGCTCACGTTCCACTTCATTCACACTGTAGAGCATTTTGACTAGACATGTTTTAACACCATCGTGCTAGGCAAACTGCGTGCTTTTCTTGGAACAGATTGAAGTGTTGTTCTCAGCCGTCAGCTGAGCCTTGTATAAGTTATAAACAACTTCTTTTTCATGCCGATTCATAAATGCCGGGATTTATATATTGCTTTTGGTGCGTCGTCGGTATTACGTCCATGGTGTCCTTGGTGCTGTTGCCGATTCCGTGGCCCACCTGTCTTCATGAAGTTGGCAGTTTTTCAGTTTCTTGATAATGCCTTCATTTCATGTTTTTTTGATACGTATTGTAATAACAATAACCAGCCTGGTAGCTCATCTATTGCAGGTATCTGAACCTGAGAATGGCACACAATTCGACGTCAAACCAAGCAGGTCCTTCAGCCTGAAGATGACTACGATACATTTGTGCAAACAGCCCCACGAGTGTAAAAAACTGCCTGTAGTTGTGTGCCAGTGCGCGCCCTACTAAAAGGTGTGCGCGGCGTCCTTCATTTTTTCGTCTAGTATTTGAACTGTAAATGATGCAGGAGAGCGATATGTGACACCCAACATGGTGGAGCTGTTCAGTGTTAAGTTTGCCTTGCACCATTATCCCTCGTACCTACCGTCAGCGTCGACTCTGGCAAGCACCGGAGTAACGAGAACATTATTCTTGACAAGAACCATTACTCCTTTACTTACTGATTACTAATACTGGAGCGGTCAGAGCGTAAAGGGAAGGTTCGGCAAACAAAGGCCTCGAGGCGAATCAATTTTCGTGACGGCCACGTCTCTGCAATAGGTAGGATTGTTAGGTTGTTGTCTGGAACTCACTCTTCCACCTTATCCATCTTATTTAGGAGGCTCCAAGTGTTTGGATAAATCAGTCTTGTCCGATCTAGGCCAGATTCACTGTCTTCCAAAGGGAAGGCGGTGGAAGGTGTTGCTGGGACTTATACTACCCCCCTTGTTCAAAGAGTACACAAGAGATTTCCAAAAACAGCTCCCGTATAGTTTAGTACCGATTGGAACGCAGGTATATCGTAGCCGTTTGTCACAAAAATCGCATTTTAGTGTCTCAGTTCGTCTCCTGATGTTACTGTCATACTTTGCGCCTGGCGACTGCTTCTCCGATGGGCCGAACGTCATCTGCTAACCTGGGGGGGGAGTGTGTGTCACTAGTTGATCGGACACAGTAACCACCCAGTTTGCTAATGGAGTGTATATGAATTTAGCTCCCAAACTCACTTTATCCCTCAAGTTTGAAAAGTCTACGTGCAGGGAAAGTTAGATGACGCCCCAATCATGGTTCATAGTAGAGTTCACCGGGAGGTCAACTGAAAAGTCAACGCGTTAACTTGGGAATCATGTGTGCTTTTCAGAGCGGCTAAAAATGATTCGCTAAATTACACTTTGCTAACTTCTGTTTCACGTCTAGTAGTTGCTGCGGATGCCTGAGAAATTTGCATATGTGCACCAGAACGGAAAAATTCTCGTCAACAAAGAAAACGGTTATCGTTGATCTCAGTTTTTTACGAAACAGTAAAAATTCCTTTGGTCCATATCTAGAAATCATAAGAATGTTGATACTTGGGACTACGACTTTTGAGTCAAGAACTGAAGGGTTGAAGAACATGGCTCAGAAATTTATGTTTTTCATAGTTTTTCCCAGTATCTATTACAGGTGATAAACAAAAGAATCAGAGAGCGAGGAAAAAAGTGGTTTGCAAAGTAAATCAGAAAGAATCACGTCGTAAACACGATAAGTATAACATAGACGATGCGATGTGATGCGCTCAGCAATCAGTATTAGTTTCAAAGTGGTTGCATTGTAGGAAACGTTGGTTCAGGTCTCTTTTGTTGGTGCCCACAATAATGTTAGGCATGTTGTGCGCAATGGCTACATCATTGGGCTAGAATTAGCATGTAAGAAACGTGGTAATAAAGCGAAGTCTTTCTCATCAGCGTTCATTTTTGTAGGCTTCCGGATACAAAAATCTATAAGCTTCAATCACCTTAGCCGTGCTGCGCCTTTCTTTAAACCTGCAGTACAACCGAACTACCGGATAGCATAGTGAGTATAACAACTAGTCAACACGGTGAATGTACGACTCAAGCGGAAACGCCGAAAACTTGTCTAATACACCGTGATGTACGAAATCGTCCGCCAGATGTACCAATGAGTGGGCACTGTATGCTATTTTGCCTGCCTCATATATTTGGAAGAAATCTTGAAGAAACTTGTGCAAGCGTGAATTTCCATACTTACGCGCAGCTCAGCAAAACATTATGTGCAACAACTTAACTCTCAACAGAGAGGCCCATACCCTTGAAGTAGTTCTTTTGAAGCATACTGCTATTCACTACCCAAAGTACTATGTACGGAAGAAACCGTCTAAACTCACAGGCCTTTCAGTTTCTGAACACTGACTATCGTCGATACAGTTGTAAAAAGTTGGTGACAAGTAGACGGGAGTTGGTAGTTATGTGTAAACCAACGATTCCAACGGTATTCAGCTCTAAATACGCTTCGTTTTGACTAGTGGATCCCAGCCATAATGACATGAGTTTTGTACCACATCAAGAGAGGATGATGAATCGAAAAAAGATTGCATGTACTTCTTGGTACATTGGAGGGATTTGTCCGCGCGATAGTTTCAGTTTATCATGTGTTAGGTAGCTTCGTGGTCAATGTAAACACCTTTCTGAGGGCAGCAATCACAACCAATATACCCAATGTGCTCAGGCTTTCGCATAAAGACGGCTCTTTCTAGTGAATCGTAAACAGTACTACTAACGAACAGCCTCTATTTAAGCCCCAAGCTATCGATCCTAAAGCCGTGTGATAACAGATTAGAGAGTTCAGTTACCAAGTGAGGGAAGTATGTGTTCACATCCCAAGGTTTCCTGTGACCAGCAAAAACGCCAACCACAGTGAGCATACCTGTTCACGGACGAATGTATGCAGTAGTTATACATACGCCATATGACCTAGTGGATTCACCTGGACGATAGAAACAGATATTGATTGGTCCATTTCACCTTGCAACATGCGGTCTTCCATGCTGAAGTTCTAAAAATTTGAATCGTTATTACTATACCATCGAGCAACAGCCGTGCGTAGGTTGCAGCATGTAGGCAATTAAAGATCATAACCTTCGCCACCTCAACTTCACTTAGTTTTACGTCAAATTTCCCGGTGATTGTGTTCACATGGTTCTCTCTTAATGCGGTCGTTCGTTTTCTTTATAAACGGAAGCCATTTTCCGATGTTTGTTAGTGCGATTTAGGTTTATGGTGACAATAATCCCGACAATGAAACTGTATGCGCCCAACTGGCATGACACATTAGCTAACGGCTTTGCAGTCAGATGTCCTTCCTTCGGCAGGATTATCCTAACCAAACCAAATTGGGAAACTTGTCTCCTGTGAATGTTGCAAAATGGTGGAATCCTAATAGTTCATAAGTGCCAGAAACTGAACGTCATTGAGTGTTGCAGCAAGTCGTGTGAAATGAACTGTGCTGTACTGTACTGAACTGAACTGAACTGGGATGGAGTGAACTGACCCTAGATGACTCTTTGATAACAATTAACGTATGCATAACGAGTTAAAAATCACTTCAAGATTTTGGAAAACCTATATGATCAGAAGGACAAATTGTAAGTGGGTATGGTAGAGTCTAATGGGTAGTTCGATCAATGTAATTGAGTCTTTAGACGGTTTTACTCGACAGACCATCATTTCAAGCCAGTAAATCTACAAATCAGCTAATGAGCATCATGCAATTTACTACGCCCACAAACTATAGCCATGTGACCATAGCCGACATCGCTAAAAGGCATATTTGTGAAGTATAGACATTTTTGGCAGTCGCAACGTTTTTCGTCTCTGAGTAATCGATACACACGTTCCAAGCTGAATGTGCTCATACCCGGAATCAGGTTGTGTCGCAAAATGTCACGTTTCCAGCGATTTCATTGACTAATACACGGGTTTGAAGGTAGAGGCCTAAGTCATCCAGATCCAGTCAGTTTGTCCATTTTCATTGTTGACATAGATTATATTGATCTGGGAGGCTACAATTGAAAATACGGTATACTGCGGCCTACAGCAAGTACCAAGAACAAAGTGAAAGTATGAATCTAGCAAAAATTCTGAACAATCAGTATAAAAAACTAGCTACATATTGCAAGACGCCTTTCCAGCAATTGGTGACCTCGTAAGAATAGAATTTATGTTTAAGCTAGCTTAAAAAGTGGCTTGTAAAACGTCTTGTTGTGACCACGTTAACGGCTATAAGCCTCTTGGACAAAGGATTACTCGATGATACCACTGCGAAATGAAGCGTAAAACTGAAGATATTTCGGAAATTTATTGAATAGGCTTATGCAGTTTGCATACAGGCAACTGATAACTACTCTATTGATTAATTGCATGAAGAAAAGGTGGAATATTTGTTGGTCGGGATGGTGTTCGTAGCACTGGTTAACATCCTTAACCCTTTCAGATATATCGGGTCACATTTAAATTAGCCACACCTCTGAAACCAGCCCCTGAGTAGGACCATTTTGACGGTGTAGTGTAAGCCGTCGACAACCGCGCTTGTGATAAAAGAGGACAAACATTCAAACGCTGTAAACTATCAGGCAGTAACCCTAGCCAATATCTCCGATAAATTAATTCAGTCGCTGGTGACTAACTTTCTTTAGGGTCATGCGGATTACCTTTTCTTCTAATAAGAATTTGCAGACATTAAGGATTTTGCTGAGGAGTATCATGTTTGCAGCGATTATAATAAAAACATATTGTATACAGGATGTAGACATTTTAATACACATTTAATTTTTTTGACCTACTTTTATGTTAGTTGCACTGTTACGTGTTTCCTATTCACGTTCAAAATCTCAACTGACTTCGTGCCTCATTAGCTTGGCATGCTTTCTTTACACATAATATTTTTTAGGATCGATAACAATATTTGCGGTCAGGAGGATAAGTCTTTGTTTTTAACATCGTAGCCTTTTTTTCACAGGGAAAATCAGATCGGGTACTATCAACATGTTCAATCAACCTCTTACTTACTAGAGAGCGAATATTGAATATTAAAGCTGAAAGCAGGGCAAGGGTTGCGCTTCTAAAGTGCGTCAAAGAAACAACTTACTTAGGTAGAATGTGCACCTTCGGTTTGTCTGTAGTAGGCTATACAGTAGACTGCTCTTGGTAGGTTGTTCACGGTCAAGATCACTCAACGCTTATCTGAATGGACGCCTACCCCGAATGATGTTTCGCAATCGGCTTAAGCATTCTCGAAGATGAGAGTCGGCGCTGACTCCCTTTTGATTTAAATCATCCGATAAACTGTGAATGGTGTGATGCGAATGTCGGACTGTAGGGTATGTGGAGACAGATACGGAAGTTCAAGATTTTCTTATATTGTTCGTCAGACAATAGACCCTTAAGAACCACTGGCTACAAAAGGAGAAAGAACTACTTACATACTGTTGAATTTGAGCACACTTATATATCTCAATCACATTTTTTACTGGACGACTGTTAACCATTTTGTTTGTAGTTTACAGCATACGTTTTATATACGCTACTGGAGGTACATAGCACTAATACACTAGCCACTGGATAATACTATAACCATCCATGTAAACTGTAGAGAACTGGAACGTTTCTACGTCGGGAAGCTTGCCTATACTCCAAAATAATTGGACCAGAAAGTCGACTAATGGACAAAGACGCTTATTACAAGCAGACTGGGAAACTTAGTTGTAAACAACATGGAGCACGACCAACTAGCCAGCAGGTGACTGGAAATTCATGTTATGACCTCGGGCGGTCGAACAAACGAGAGAGCGCAGACAGACAAACAAACGTTTTTAATAAAGTGACTAACAATCAAAATAAATAGCAAGGTAGTTAGAGTACGTGGCAAGAGTGTTTTTACAATATGTACTCAAGGGAGAACGCGTGAATCATATCAATGTTCACCACTGAATGTGACAATTCCCCAAAGTAGTGTTTAATCTTACCGTGTGTTCCGAAGCCATCGTCATTTCTTAGCGATGCATTCAGATCTTAGTTGATCATTTTATTATTTCTGTACACTCCACAAGGAATGCAAAGATATCAAGGGAATCGCCCGAACTACTGCTTTAACTGTCTCAGATATTCTGGCCAGCACATCACAGCTTATATTGTCTACTTCAGTATGAGCCGGATCAGCACTCAATAAAACAGAATACCCTGTGGTAATTTATTCTTTCAGATCGGAACCAAGTGCACTCAGATACCAACCTGTAAGTGTCAGTTTTTACTCCACGGAAGACACTAGTAACAAGCACACATAAATTCGGTTTGATCCATCTACCTAACACAAACTATAGCTACATAATGGATCTCTTCAGTAAAACTAGTGCGAGCAAGCAGCAAAGCAAAATCAATCTATACTTTTATCAGTACTAGTTTTTCAGGCATAAGAATGTATCTTTTGTGTTAAAGCCTTTCGTATCAGGATAGTAGAATTTCTCTGTTGTATTTTCAAGCTTTAGAAGTGATGTATGATTAGTCTAGTGGAGTCATATATTGCGACCTTTTTGATTTCGACTACAAGCATTAGCTGCTGCGATAGGACGATATCCGGTAGAACAATTGAGTTGTCAAATTCGTTATGTGCCCCACACTGTGTATAAGGTCTAGCCCATGAGGGCCGGAGTACTAACCAATAAATATCGTCAGTCATCCTGTGACCTACAACATGGGTGTAATCAAGTTGCCACGTAAACATGTTTCATTATTCTAAAATCAGCCATGAGTGATGAACGCATGTACAGCCCCATCAAACCCGATAGGCACAGACGCATAGTAGCTCGCCTAAATGGAGTCAGTTACAAGATCGCGTATAAGTGGCTCCATGCCGATTGTATCAGTTACGAAGCGCTACCCCGCAGAGGACGTGGAAGTGAAATTTTCAGTGAATCGGAACTCGACATAATCCTGGAATGGATATCGACATAGATCTCGCATTTCTGAAAATGTTTGGATTGATAGCTCAGGTGTTCTATCGGATATCGTCCTATCACAGCAGTTATTGCGTGCATTGGGAATCAAAAACATGACTCCACTAGACGAATCATGAACCACTTCTATAGCTTGAAAATACAAAAGAGAAATTCCACTATTCTAAAACGAAAGGCTTTTACACAAAAGATACATTCTCATGCCTAAAAAAGCAGTATTAAAAAAGGTGTAGTAATACATGAGGCAGTTAACCCGGTGATCAAAACGGAGGCAGTAGGGTGTAACTGGAGCGTACTCTTCTATAAAAAAACACGAAATTACTGTAACACAGTAGGGTTGCCGCGGATTAGCAGGAAAATATGAGTTCATAAAGAAAGAGATATGACTAGAAAATCTATACGGACCAGACGGGAAAATTTAGATATGCTTTAGAAAACCATACAGATCGAACAGATGTTAAAAGAATGTAACTCGACCAATATTGATTAAGGGGATAACGCAAAATGGATTAGTGGAGGATAGGGACAGTCCATCTGTTGTTAGATCCTATGTCTTGCTGCTTGCTCCGACGATATAATGTGCACGTTATTTTCATAAGTCTAATCGATGAGATACGAATGAATTGCCACTGGGCAAGATATCTTACTTACTACTGTTGGCCTTCTTCGCATTCATCAGTGGGAACCAATTCTTCAAAACTAGTCCACAAGTGTACATTTGAGAAACGGCACTTGAGATGCTCCATTCATTCACTCATTCGTTCGTTCATTCATTCACTCATTCACGACGACCGTTAGCCTGACAAAAATGTACAATGGTTCAAGTCGCCGCTGATTACAACATCGGCATGGGATAGTCTAGGAGAGTTCTTTGTTCACAAGAATGAAAAGTGATAATGCAAGGCTGAGCGGAATAACTAAAAATAAAGTGAATAGAGTTGCGATTGCAGACTCACCGCTGAATAGGACTCACTGCCGTGATCGACAGCGTTTCTCACCGACATCAGTTTCGAAAATCTCAGCTGGACAAACGACACTTACAAACCCCGCTCACCGAGTAGTCCGAGACCAGGTAATCACTTGATCACCTTGAGTTTTCATCTGGTCTTTCGACAGTCACAACGAGCGGTGCAGCAGACACTTTGTAGCCGTACATTTCCTCATTTCCGCTGCTGCCGTTTTCCGCAACGACCTTGAGCCTTAGCAGAAAGTATCGCGGTTGGAGCTACCGAAACACTTAGTAGTAGTGTAGAATATCCCGGGGAAAGAAAGCTTCAATAATACAGGAAAAATAATAAATTCACTCTAAGTGAGGGACTAGAAGTGGTATGGGCGCAACTACACCCTTGATTGCCATACACTGCCACCTCGGATAGCGTTTCTGGTCGGCGATTTGAATGGTGGCAAAATCCCACCCGGATAAACTACATTTCATTTTCACTCAGTTAAACAGTCGGGGTTTTCATATTTTGTGAACATAATGCCGGACCGCGGTGCGGTTTTATCCGATCGTTGGTTACTTTATTATACAATGCCCAGTACGATAACCGCTCAGCTGGCTTGCGGAGTGCGTATAGAAACCACTGATCAGTTAACTAATTGATAACCTATTTCAGACGCTCCGAAATGCGCGCCGGCAAATGTCCGCGGTGCTGACGTGATTGTTTTAATTAGCGTGGAATAACTGCCGAATATCATAATGGTCAAACAAAAGTCGGTTCATATTGCCTATGTTAGCAGACAACGTTTTCGGACAATAAAATTAAACACAACGTGGTAAATGAAAGATAATCATGGTTGATGCATGCATGTTTAAAGCAGGGGATTGCAGAGATAATTAACGGTACGATACCTAACAGCAAGGGAAGGACGGTGTGTACGCGAAGTTGTCAAGGGTGATGAGAGTAACGTCGTTTTCGGAAGCGATGCGTCAAAGTTAATTGTACACAGCAACTTCAAAGAAAGTGCCTAGGTTATAATGTTGCAACAAATGTCTGAGTACCTTGTACCTAGATAAGGAGACACATTCTCCGGCAAATTTTAAGAACACTTTGGCTCATAAACTAATCCCACGGAGGAAGTCTGATCGCCAAAGTGAGTAATCTTGCACATCCAATTGATTCTCAGTACTCTATATATGTACTTGAGTGCATTTGAGAGCTTGTTTTCTCCTCAGCAGATTATTGGGTTTAGTAACTTTGACTTTTCCTGCGTCTGGTTGAGCGTATTCTCGATGTCTTTTTCGCGGTTTTGCTTGCTTTTTCATACATCTACTGATACCGCTTGTGAATGAGATGTGTGGCTTCATTCATAACAGCCAGCGACTGTGACATTTGTACGCGCGTTACAGACTAAAATTATGAGTCTCTGGAGTCATTTCGGCTTGTGATTTGTGTTCAGATGAAGTTCACTTAAAGTAACTAGGTATGAGATTTACTGCTTTTGATGACGATAAAAGGTAGAACGTCTTCGGACTTAGATGTGACATAGCTGACCTCTAGACCTGCACTATGTGGTTTTGTAGAAAACTCAGGACCCCAGTCATTTCAGAATGCTAATCGAACTCTTGAGCTGCTGTTAAAACGCAACACTTTCGTGTAGGTTCATAAGTCCATAGGTTATTAAAGGAGAAAGAAATATTTTGGCTTCTGAGATTTTGTCTCTGTGCTGGTCAGTCAAAAATTGTGTTGAATGATTTACAAGTGTAAGAAGAAAATAAATAGAACTGTATAGATGTGAATTCGTTGAAGCTGTTGGTAGCAATAATTTCTTCTGTGGCAGTTTTCGGTTCATCTTGACGTTGAACCTACATTCAATCAGGTGGTCTTCAACACACGTGAGTAAGCATCTTTCAAGGCCATAACTATTGAGTTTCCTCGGCAAGACTGACTGATCAAGCCTGTCAAAGGCTATCGGAATGTCAACATAAACCACACCTATGGACAGTCTTGCATTGACAGTCTTCGTTCCAAAGTCACAAGCGATTAACAGGTTGGTGATGCATGAGTATCCCTTACGAAAGTCATGTTGCCCATTGGTACTGAGTTCGACGTCTTCAACCTTTGCTCGGGAAATGTCACCTTGTAACATTTCACCTAGAGTCCACCTAAAGCACCTCTTTTCGGCGTTATCTTGTTGGGTCACCTTTGTATTCAGCTTTGAAGACAGGCGTAACTGTAAATTGTTTCCAGGCTTTCGGTAGACGGCTAATTGATATGGGGCGATTAAAATGTACTGCGAGCGGTTCTGCTAATTCCGTGGCAAAACTTTTACCAGCGACAAAGAATATCAAGTACGAGTTAGTTAACTCGTGAATTAGTAGTTTATCTAATTCGATTCTGACTTGCAACACTAAAATTTAGACTAATCCAATCAAGTTTCCTTCCCTATTTGTGCCCAGAATTCATTCATGATTTGCAATTACGCGCACTTACATATTGCTTACCCGGAATGTTGGCCCCCTCCGAATCTGTATTGGTAAATTCATCAGAGGTTCGCAGTTAAGAACTGCTAACAGTACTTCTTCCGTGTGTTGCGACTTCGTTGTAGAAAGATTTAGGATTCACCTTCAGCTTTTGAGCAAAATCATGTTGATAGCAACGTCGATCCTCTCTGATAACAGCCGTGGTACGATTGCGCCATTTGATAAGCTCAAGTTCAGTTTGTTCTACCTGGTACCCTGTTCCAAGATGAACGTTTCAATGTAATTAAACGTTTTACTCTATTTCCCAGGCTTCTGTACTTTCTAATATACCACACGTCAACCACGCGTCTAAAAACTCCAGCATTAGAAACAAACTTTCAATTCTACAGTTATTTGATGACATGATGGGATGGTCTGCGCATCTTGTCCGTAAGGTTCCGGTGAAAAGACACGTTGCTTTAAACACTGGTGGGACGTTGGTAACCATTCTTGACTCTGTCTCGGTAAAATCCTTGTTGACTTCTCTTCAGTATGATGTAGTCTCCAACCTCCCCAAGAACGGGCTACCTTGTTTGTGCGACATTGCGAGAAGTTAATTCCCCATGGTCCGATCGCCAAATAATTACAACGAATCCGTGGAAACTTTGGTCTTAAATACCTTGATATAACGCGATTACTGTTGTAATCCCTCCTAAACGATACGCTGGTTCGATCTTGGTATGGTGGTGCGCTCGATAAAATCGGATTCTTGTCCCGGTAATAATTCACACGGAAATCTCGGTCCCCAATAATACCGCGACTGTTCCCGTATTTGCTCCCAAGACAAGCCAAAAGACGCGTTCAAAATACAAAGCTTTGTTTCGCTCCAAAACCGCTGAGGCTAGGACGACAATTCCAAAGTATTTATAGGGTACGTAATGTCCACGCATTCCCAACACAACATGAGAAAAGTTAGGATCGCACATGTGCATAGCGGTATAAAAAGTCTCAACCGATTTGAACGGTTCCGCTAACTAAGACTGAGTCAATGGTTTTTTTCTTTCTCACGACGGAGGCGCCTTGGGACGGTAACAGAATGAGCGCCCTAACAACTACTTCATTCTCTTTAAGGAAAGACAGGGGGTCGGACCATTTCAAGCTGTTTGACAGGTAACACACACTGGTTGACAATCAACTTCGGTTTCACTCAGCCGTTCTTGAAAATTATGGGAATTAAGGGATTCAATCTGGTGTGCTTTTCCATGTTAGTAGATGGGAAAGTGTCATAATTCCCGCCGACACTTCCTGAACGGAGGAAACTTGTCTGTAGTTGCGTTACACCATTTAGATCAGTGCCTTTACGGGGCTGCCTACACTAGACTGTATGAGCTTGCAGTAACTGACGTAAACAGGCTCCCAAATCCGGTTATCTTATATTGGTTGTGAAACTTGCAAGTTCGCTAACTGTTCGTAATGCAAGGCGTAGATTAATTTGTCTTAATGGCCTGGTTTACCATCTTCCGTCATCCCCACATTGCCATTATGTCCAGTTCACATCGTGAAGTCTACAATGCGCTAGAAAGATCATACATTTTGTTCAGCACTGTAATCATGATCTGTGCCGTTATACTGCTTTCGATACTTACACAAACAAAACCGTGATGTTCCTATGGTGATAAATGGGGTAGGTTACCTGTGTCCACAAAATGTCGAGTTCGACAAGTCTCCCGTAAAGGAGCAGGCAAAGATCCCCCATTTTTTGAGGAGACTTTAAGTAAGATTATTGTGTTGTATTTCTTATTCGCCTCTGCTGAAACGAGATATCTTCCACTACCAAGGAAGATATATATATATATATATATATATATATATATATCTGTATACATAAAATGCATTTGACCCACTTAAGTCGTATGTTGTTGTAGTAGAAATCTAGCGTGTGGAGAATACCGGAAGTACATAAACAAATCTGTCACTTTTGGCATACGTTATCATGATCTTGCATATTAGAAAAGCAGAGATCTGGCTATATGTTTCAAAAACGTCTCACGACAATTGCGGTCTGTAGTGTAGCTCTTGTAAGCTTACTCAAAACCGATTCACCCACAGTTGTGGATTTCCCACATCAATGTCACATCCATGGATTTGGCGGGTGTTATCTGTCGGTCACTGTTTGTGTACTTGGTCAATAACTGCCTTCGTAGTAGGATTTTAACTATATTAGCACCTATAAGAATACCTTAGGTTTAACTCATTGTTAACTTCAGCCCATCTGAGACCAATTTTAAAGTCACGAAAGCTCGTACACAGTAAATCTTTTTCATCTGATGTCCACGGTACAGTTTTCCGTGAATTTTTGATTGGAAATGTGAGAAAAATCACACTATAAGTAGAACCCTAGGAACCCTGTAGATTAAGCAATGTATCAGCCACTGCTATCTGCCCCATTAACTTTTTTCAAAAGCATTATGAAACTGATTGGGTAATTCCGTTTCACAGATTTAGTGGTGTTTCTCACCAAATGCTGTAACTTGCTTGTTACTGAATGACCACATGCAACTCACTTTAATCCAAGCTGATAATGTGTGTGCGCTGGATAAACAACTTAAACCTTTTAGACGCAAGGAAATTAATCACTGCCAGACAATTGGTTGTGACCATCTGTCAGTTGCTATGAACAGGAAGCACCGATAAGGAATAATATCTACTTCATAACTAAACATCAGCAACTGTCCGCAGTGATATGTATTAGTAGTGGCACCTCTTCACCCGAAAGTTTGGTACTGATCCTTAATTGGCTATAGCGACCGATACCAGAAACTAATCTGCAAGCTGCTAGCCAAAGAGTGATGATAAGTTCATCGGTCCAAACAGGAGTGCTAAAAATGTTGTTGGCGAACAGCACGTTAGCTCCTCCACTATCAGTTCATTTCATCTTGCTCCCCGGTCTAGAACCTACACTGCGGATACTAGAAAATCGAAAATTTGGACACTAGATATGGTTTTTCGAAACTCATCGAAACTTCATTGAAACAAATTCATGGAATTTGACCTTGGCTGTTCAATCGAGTAGTATGCCAGCAAGATTGAAAATTCATTGAAGAAAGTTTTTACGTGGTATCGTTACAATAGTAACCCTTCTAATTTGTGGGAGTTTCCCATCATTTCACTCATCTTTAAAAATGGTGATCACAATTATCCTGCCAGTTAAAAATCAGATACACTGTTGTGGGTTGTGCCCAAACCTATGGAAGACCTACTTGCTTAACAACGTAATTGTCTTGGCCGTTTTGTACTACTGTTTAATAACCAACACTGATGTTCTCACGTTACTCCCCTGATCACTGGTCGAGAACGGTATGCAAAGGCGATGAACAAACACAGGCTGGTCGCTATATTACTTATTATCCTATGAAGTTGATCGTTTAGTCCTCTACGTGAAGTTACCTATCTTGGAAATTAGTCAGTTCACAAATTTAACCGTTACCTCATGAATTGCTGCTTTGGCACAAAGTTCTGTGATGTACTGTCTGACTGATAATGTGCTGATCATTACAATTTTCCTAAGAGTCCCCCAAATTGCCAATTCTCCGCTGCCGTTTTTTTGTTGAAGACAGTAGTCTATGACGTGGCGAGATACTGAAACAAAAAGTGGGAATCTGCAGAAAAACTTGGATGTTTTGTCTGAATTAGCTACCGAAAACAAGCTCCAGTATAATACAACAACTTTCGCTTGACGCCCGACATCACAGATGAGCCTAGTGGCTACAGCAACTTGCTACCACCACACATGTAAACGTATCGACATAAACCACCCAAAACGTCTACATTTTTCCGAACTGCGATTCAGTTAACAAGAGAGATGTCTTTGTGGTTCGGCTACTAACATGAACGTTTTGGTAGCCTCAACTAAAATATCTCTCTTGATGTTCCTGTATTTTTGATTAACCATTCTTCCTTCACTCTCCTACCTGGTTAGAACCATCCATCTTATTGGGAATGTCCAACGGAAGGGAACGAAACAGGGCAATACACTCAGTTCATTGTCTTACCCGGATATATTGGCTGAAGTAGATAAATCTTCCGTGTTTTATGTACGTTTCGAAGCAATATTATCTTTTATCTATAAGATTTTCCATAACTACGTACCCATCCATCACAAAATATTTTTGTGCTTGACACGAATCACCACCTCGTGAATATTTGGATGGAGCTGCAACATTAACTGAACCATCTGATTTGTGGACAGCATTTATTCTTCTTTCGCATACTGTCAGCTCAGAACGCCTTATCTGAGTTTACTGTGACAGAGTTTTCACTTGAAGAACTGGAGTGCACAGTTGACATGGATTTTCAAGACACCGAATCGACACTTCGGATAACCTAGCCATCGGAAGCCTTTCGTCAGATGATAGCTACCGTCAACCTTCAATATTACTGTTAGGTGTCTGTTTTTGAGTAGTTACACGCAGATGTGAGTTTGTACTGTCCTTGATAAACTGTGATCGGCTTGTTTCGAGCTTCTCACACTTTGCAAACTTTCCAAACAATACAACATTAGCTCAGGCCTACATTAACCTTCATGCTTCTCTTCACGTGTGTAGTTCCAGTGAATCGAACAAACGTTGACCTAATTTGTTAACTATTATGATAAACGACGAGTCCCTATAGACAGCCGCTCCGACGGTTGGCACAGTTGGTTAAATTCACCAAAGTTGTCCACGGTAAAAGTTGATGTATTTATACCTTGTCATTATCTTTGAGAACAATTTTGAAAACGACGTAGTATGGGGAATGCGCGACAAAATTTTTTCGCAGAGCATTGACGAGTGTCTGATCGTCCAAATCTTCCGACTAGACGTTCTGGACGACGTCATCGAGACCAACATATACAGAATTTATTGTGCTCTCGAGAGTACCCTGAATTTCGTCTCCCAACCGAGTTGCAGTCGAAAGGTTCTCATTCTGCAAACAACTATTCCAACTGGATACCCGTACCTCAAAAAACTTTGACCTTATACTCCATTTAAATCAGGATAACTTACTCAACGCGATATTCTCAAACAGTACCGCTGCTGTTGATGCATCACAGTCCTTTCTGTGCCCTACCTTCGCGAAACTGGTTGCACAGCAAAAAGCATTAATGGTTGATAATAACACACTGACGGTGTTCGCCAGCGTTTTCGAACACTGAGTAATGCTTGTTGACAGGCTCTGTCGTCCTGTCCGCTTTACAGTTATCATCATTATAGACAGCGATACATCAGTGGTTCTCAGTGATGCCACGAAGAAAAAAACAAATCATGTACAGGAAGACAGAATAAAAGGAAGAGGAAGGGAAGGAACCTAACTACCAAGAACAGTTACATCCGTGTTCAAACATGCAGCATCAAGGTGTCTACGCCTTGCAAATGAACAACCGGGCTATAAGTGGAAGCAAGGCATCATCAAGCTAGTCTGTGTAAGATCTCCAGAGATGCTACACGGTGCTGTTTTGTGAGCAATCATGAACAACCTGAAGGGCAGTGAAATCGTGGTAGCCAGGGAAATCTCAATCGTGATGCATGCTGTCCTGTAGAAAGTCATCTCCAAAATACTACTAGAATCTCGGTGGAATGTCACCAAGGTCTTAAACGACAATGGACATCAAACATGAAAAGGGTGTTTTTATGCTAGTTCAATTTTCGTTCGCAACAAAATGGAAATGCTGTCTGGAATCTATGGTTCATCGAGACCGTCATTCGCACGTAGTAAAGAAACCTAGGGTGAGGAAGAAATCATCAATAGGAACTTGGTGTTTCATGCATAATTCCATGTATCGACACCGTCATTGCAGAAGAAGTGTTGCCATGGCCCTTTGCGTGGAAACGTTTACGGTTCTTGGCTCACCGATTTCGAGCTTACTCAGTATCATTGTGAAATCTTGAACAAACCATCCCTAAATGATATAACTTACCGTCCTGTGTTATCTTTACTGATGTGTAAAAGTTGGTTGGATCAAGCCGTTCGTAAACTACCACTGACAGAATTCTCACTTGTATGTTTCACCACCTGGCGCTAGTTTTTCGTTTTGACAGCCCTAGTGCTGTCAGTTCTCACTTTTCGTTTTTTTGACGCAATGATAGACGATAGCTGAAAAGAAGACGTCAAAGATTCTAAATACCGGGAGACTCTTTGGAAGCTGTTCGAGCTACGTGATGTCTTAATCCGTGAGTCACATTTGCAACTACCTTCTAAGCTGGCGCTCTACTCGGTAGCCATGGTAACTACCCTCTCAGCTCTAATTTAATTGACAAGTTTTTTCAGTCATCTGTGCATCTTCGGTGGGGAATTGTCACTGAATCAACTGGAAGAACTTAGTAGGTGGAGCACATGGATAGTGTAGGATCAAACGAACCGAAAACGACCGGTTGAGAATAACACAACATGTAGACAAAGGGTATATTGTCGATCTGCGATGTCAATGCAAGAGCAAACGAATAAATAGACGAAACGGTAACAGAGCGTAACGACAAGCGAGCACGCAGCTAGGTAGTACGTTTGAGTGCGTGGGGTACTTGTCGGTATCCATGCTCGTTCAAACGAATATTTAAACACATACAAAAGTTGAGAACAAAAAGAGTACAAATGGCAGTCGTAGCTCTAACATAGTTAGCAATAAAAAATAGGGTCGTTACAATAGAAGCTGTAACCAACATTTCACTACATGAACACTAGAAGATCACCGAGTTTTCCGTATTTGCAGTTGACAGTAAATACCTGCTTGCAAATTAACCAGTCATCTAAGGAGAAGGTTAAATTTTACACTGTATAACTACATTTTCCACAACCAAGGTCTTCTGCAACAATATAGTGCATTTACGGTTGACTACTAAACATTACCGCAACTGCTGTTATTTCCGCATTCAGGATATATCAGCTGTGTACAAGATAAACAGTACGTGGTAGTAAAAAAATGAGATACCTCGTGTGAAATTGGAGTCTTCGTGTTAAAATCTCAAGATACAGAGTGTATGTTGTAGAGGCAACATAACTGAAAGGATTCGTTTTTCCTCCTACTGAAAACATAAGTTGGAACTTATGCACTTTTTGAAGGTGCTTTACTGAGTAGTGCACAGAAACAATTAATATAAACATGGGATTGCAAGACTGTAGTTTAGTCTGTGAGATTCTATTTTCATATGTAGTTATATAGTGCACAGATTAAGTGAAAAACTCTATGAATAATCAAAGTGCTTACTACAACCCCAAGTGAAATGTTGTGAGCCTGTGATTGCTGTTTATAGTATCTTTGTCAGTTGTGATAACATCTAATGCTCCCACGTGTTGTAGAGCCTCTAAAATGGCACATGTGAGACGCGTCAAAAACCGCCTAACAGCGTACGTTTGTTTGTGGATAATGTGCTACGAGTGCGCCTGCTATTTCTGTTCACTTTCCCTCAATCAGCTGACAGTATCGATCAGTTTTCCGTGAAATTCTCAACAGGCACCATTAAACCATTAGGGCAACACGCTTTCGTGTGTCGTTTGTACGGGAACTAATTGCTGCATACCGTTTTTGCTGAATGCAAGTGTGAAAAACTGCAAAACTATCCGGAAAATTGTTTTTACTGAACGACAGACAGTGTTAGTTAACTGATTAGTGAATCATTTTTATACTAGTTCGGGGAATTGCTTTAGCTTCTATCGTTACGTCACAGAAAAATCGGTTAGTGTAAATCAATCAACACACCGTTTTTGCATTCAGATGAACTTTCTAATCTTGTTTTTTAGTTTTATTTTTGTTCCAGTGGTTTTAAAAGAGAGTCCTGGAAAGCAGAGTAGAGCGCACATGTTATAGGTATAATAACCAACGATTATGTGGCCTCTTTAAATAATGCGGCTGTAACCGTATAATTTCCAATTTTATACTCTGGATGTATGCTTCCACTTATGCCTACCATAGGAGAGCTGATGTGAACCCATTACTTCCTTTTTCAGTCGTACAACTAGTTGCGCGCAATGGATGCTTACTCTCTCAGCATTACATTCGTCGTTCACATTTTTAAGGTCATTCCGCCTGCACCCTTTTTTGTGTTATTTGAAGTATTCGAAGGTTTTTAACATTTTACGCTCGATGTGCCTTCGAATACCGCCGAGTGGGCGTGAGCCCACCTTGTGCTGTTTACTTTTCTCCCTTGGTTTCTACCGTTGGTCCCATACTAGGTTAAATCTGACTACTCATTACATTCCCAAACGGTGCTGGAAATATACGGCTTTTCCATTACCTATTGGAACCACCTTTAGATTGCTATACGGGGTAGGTATTCCAACTTGTCAATAGATGAGAGTCAAGCGCATCTCCACTTATCCACTACAAGTTGATAAACCCGAATACTGATCTTTTTTGGAGCTTCTCTATCAGATCACCCTCACGTAAGTTTCCAAACTACTTTGATGGGCCAAAGTTGTTTCGTGTTACCCGGAGCTGAAGGCAATTGCATTAACATCAGAGTAACAATTGAAAACTCATCCGAGTGTAGCGGGTTTGTGAACCATTTGTCTTCATTGGAAGCAAACAGTACTGATCTGATTAGAATTGAAATGTACCAGGCAAATTTTCTAAACCGAACGACACAAAAAACAGTTATTCGAACAGACCGGCCTTCACCTTCCATTCCGTATACCTTGTGTTGTCAAAATATATTTTGTTGTTAACGCACGTATGAAAGTAACGTTGACAAGGCCTTTCCATGTGATACTAGAGAGAAAAATTAAACGGTCTGTCTGGGGACAATAGGTTTTACTTTCATTATATGAAATTCTTATTCGAATGAGAAAATGCGTGTGATTGAATACGTCACATTGTTTATGGTGAAGTAATAAATTTCAAGAACTTATCTTTTAAATCGCTCAGTCGCATGCTTTGTTTGACTTCGTCATCATCATCGAGTGTAGCAGTACATCGGTGATCTACGCTCATGGTTAATTGTCATATGACTGTGTAGAAGAGAATAGGAGAAAAAAGAGGGAACTTAACTACTAAAAGCAACTACGTCTGTACTCAAACATTCAGTGTCAGTCTGCCTACACATAAGAAACAAAAACCGTTACATTCCGCTATTACATATAGTCAAGCTTCGAGTGTTACGTTTAGTTATTTGGTCACTTGCTTTTATTTCGAGTGCAAATTTATCACGGAGTGTGCTGTGTTCACACAAGATACAATATACTCAGTGGTGTGGTTTTCATGCAGTGCGTTTACGAAGGGTTTCTGAATCTTTTGTCAAACAAAAGACTTTGGAGCTCATATTAACTGTGTAATGAAAGATTACTATTACCTGGATTCAGTTAGATTCAATGTTTGCGCACTAGTACTTAGACTGCGTAGAATCCAGTCTTATGCTCAGTGATCTATTCCAATTCATCAGAGCTGCAGCATTTAGCAAAGAACGCATCTTCGTCTAAGAGCATTGGGAAGGAGAAACCACTGAGACCACTGGAATAATCCCGGAATTCACAGTGTTTCCCAGGTCTTAGCGACCTTTAAGATGAATGTTTGAACTGGGAAGCTAAAATTCTAAAATACAAAAGCTTATGGATGTGCTGAGACAAAAAACGCGGAATATGAGTCATTCCAAGGAAGTCACTGGTGGGAAATTGTTGGAGAGTGCAAAAGAGACGAAGACTACATTTATTCCTCGAGGATAATTGGAACGGTACAAGCTAGCCCAGTAAGTTTCTGGATTATGAGTCCTCCGTGAAACTTCCCCACCAACGATTAAGATGGGTTTGGAACCCTCGACCGTGTTTACAGTAATCATTATGCTTATAAAATGATGCAGCGTTTTTATGTTGACCAAGGGGAGTGAATAGGAAACAATTTACGACGTATACGAGTGGTTGTCCGAGTGGGACATAATGTCGTTCACATCAAAGATGAACTGTAGGATGTTTGTTAGTGACTGAGCACTTTCCACAGTTGCTTATTCGGGTCTATAGTAACGTGCAAAGATCGCAGTTTATGTTAGAGTACCACTTCGACTGGTGTTTCAAACGATCCATATTTATTTCCGTCTTGATGAATTCATTTGCATCTGCGTTATTTATGAATCGGTGTTTTGTGCTGTTAGGCGATGAATTTTACAGAGTAATTCGGTTTACGGTTAGTCACAAACCAGACGGTAGTCAGTGTGGTTTGAAGTTGTTTATGTTAGTAAACATCTTTGGTGGTCATTATATCTGAATAGTCCTACGTTGGTGCCTTTCGTGGTTTTGTCAGTCCAGTATGATTAACCGGTGTTTTTGACGTCAATTTCTGTGGCTGGTTAGTACTGCTTCAGTTTCGACCGTTATAGGTTATCGTCACAAGCAGTAGGCCTGTTTATCTGTCGGTTTAGCATCAGTATGAATTTTATTGGACGTAGATATTGCGGCACTGCAAATGAATTGAAATGAAACTTTCAATTGCCATTATTCGAGACATCATCGTGATTGAGGAATCCGTGAACAATCATCAAGGTGATGACTTAACATAGGAACGAATTTTGCTAGTTTGTTACCTACGAAACAAAATATGTGAAGACCGGAGTACGAATGAGATTGTTACGAGATACCTTAACAGATTTGTGAACAGTCACCACAGATGCATCCGTAAAAAGCAATATAATATACTGTTCATACGTGTACCTTGTAAAGTCCAGTTCGTACGTTTGTAACCAACCCCAACTCACTTTTTTTTCTTGACCAGTAAGCGACGTTTTGTTTGGTTTGACTGTTTTACT
>LUCH01000636.1:120522-159377 GCA_013368495.1 Paragonimus heterotremus | reverse complement strand
ATGTATGTGAGTTACAGTGAGTTGTCCAATGTTAGCGTTTGTCTCGAATGTTCTCCATCTTGCTCCTACTGCTTTAGGATGAATAAAATATGTGTAGACATTACTTTTATGGCCACCAGCTACGAGATGTGAAGTTACCTCAGTGCACGGGTTTAGCTTACAAGGTGACAAACCATAATAGTTCCTGCCTACCTCTCAGTTCTTCTGATTTCATAGAGTCACACGCCACTAGGTTGCTGAGGCTCAGACAAAATTATTCGAAAGAGTTATATTTTAACTTTAAAATATTCCGTTTTTAAATCTTTGGAGTCATCTGAAATTTAGGTTACAAACTGAAGGATTAGGTTTGCGTGATTAGAATACACGACGGATGTAGGAAGGTTCTGCCTGCGTTCACAGTACTCGCCTCTCAAACCTTTTAGACAAAACGTAACTGAATCGTCACCCAGTCTAGTTCTGTAAACCAAACATTGTCGTTTATGAACGCATTTTCCTATCCAATCAGTTTTTTTCATTCGTGACAATACTACTGATAAAATTCTGTGGACGTTACCAACAGCAGTTAAGCTTCAAATTTTTTTCGACTCGTTAGAAACAGGTAAGAGTTGAATCTTTTCAATAAGATGATAGAAACAAAGTGCCAAAATGGGTTTGCCTCGGATTTAGTTCATTCAGAAGAGTACAACAGTTATGGTTGTCCAACAGTCCCTGTGCAGCTTGTGATAGGAAAGCTGAAGCAATAATATTATCAGTAATTTGGTAGTAGAGTCTAAATTTCACTGTTCACAGTCTACCTTCATCTACATTTGTGGTGATAGAGTTTTACATGTGACGCACCTAAGATATTAGTCTATATCCTTCAAACTTTTTTGCGGCACAAATTTAATTTTGCTAGTCAGTAAAGTTGCCACTCAGTTTGTTGACACTGACCACAAATATGCCTTTGGTTGTACGATGTGGTCTATGGGATGTTGAATATACACGGCGGTTTTCTGTTACATTGCAGAATATGTAGTCTGAATATGTATTTTCAGTTTTCTTCTTACGATTATCTTGCTGACTAGATGAAGCCTCTGTCAACTATTTCCTACAATTCCTTATTCATTGTTATGATAAATTTCATTAATACATAACTTTGAGCAGTGGTTGGTTGGACGACTGAGTTGAACTTAAATCGTTAACAAAATAAGCCATATACTGTGAACACTTCGCTGGGGGTATTGTGTTGCATTTTAATTCAAATTCAGCATAACTTGTGTGCTGACGGTATGCTTTTGAAATAACCTGTTTTTCTTGTGGAATATAATTATCACTTTTGCTGCATCGAAGCAAACATATGATTGCCTTAAATGCTAATTGCGCAAGGGGATTTGAATGCGACCGGTTATTTGCACGATGGAATGTCGGTCGTTTTTAGTGAGTGACTTCACAAGTATAGGGATACCGAACAACAGAGTACGATTCAAAAGTCATTTCGACTGACTTGCCAGCGCCCAACCAGAATGAAATCGCCTGTGAGATTAAGATGTCACTAAACGGATACACACTAAGTGAGCTAGTTTCATTGTAACCATATTATACAAAGCTTGGTAAGCGTACAGTTGTGTGTTTATGGCAACATGTCTTGAAAGTTGTTGGTTTCTCAGGGTCCGAGCTAACTGGCTTTTACTGTGGCCTATATATTTTCTAGAAACTTCGGCCTGTAGAAGTATCAACAGTTGGATTGTGAGATAATATGTGACTAATGGATAGGAAAAACTCAAAACGTGGTACAGCGGAGAGCAGATCAAAGATGCGAGCTTTCACATAGAATTTCAGATAGGATAGACAGGCGATGCGGGCTGCGCAGCCCCAGTTAGCGGACAGGTGTGCAAACTGCCTTTCAAGATGACGTTGATGTGTGTACCAGTAGATTTTACTTGCGTCTCACAATTCCAAAGTACACCATATCGGTAAAGCGTGACTACCACCTACCAGCTAAGGGTTGGTTATATAATACCGCACTCTGTGAGACAAAAACATGCAGAAGTTTCTTGGAAACGCTTGGTGTTCCGCCATGGCGGAATTGTCCGTATGGATCATGTTCAGTTAAACAGAGAAACTGACAATTTTGGGGTTACCAAAGAGTGGTTGCGGCAAACGCCACATTAAAACAGTAGTGAGGTGTCTCAAAAGTATTAGGTTGAAATGATTTGGTCATGCATTTGAAGTACTGAATATTGGTGTGTTTGTCTGAGAAATATTTATCAGTGGTGATCCCCACAACGACGACAGCTGTTGAGATGATTATGACCACTAATCTAAACAGTGTTAACTATATTCTGTTGTGTAACTGTTATTCTTGTTCTTGTTGAGTGCATAATACGTCAAAATATAGAACCCCGTATTCGTTCACCGAATTGCTTACTGGACCGGTATACCGGATTCGAACCGATGAGCAACATAAGTTGAGGCCATCAGTAGATATAGGTATGTTTGGGGGTCACAAGCGACTGGAAACCTGAGTATCGGAAAATCAACCAACAAGTTGAAAATAGAGATTGGCTTAAAGTAAAACGATGTAAATGTCGCTATTTATCAACTGGTAAGGAAATGTACAAAGACTGTTATAACAATGTTTTTTTGATCGTCGTCTGCATTCGTTGGTTGTTGTAGGTGCCTGTGTATATACGTGTTCTTCAGCTGTGGCTTTGAGACATTTTATGTTCTGTACAATAGAGTAAGAATATCAAGCTAAGGACAACTATCAGCTTCCAATGAGTTAATGTGTAACCATTTCATGTCTCAGATACTCTGGATGACTTCACTTTACATACGACTGTAGTCAAAAATACTCTGCCACCCTACCGAAGGTACATAGGGACTCATTTCTCGAAAAGTTAGCTTTATATGTCTTTGCTTGCATTATTTATCCGTCATAGTCTCTACCTGATATTTCTTTTTTTTTAATGAACAAATCGCCTCGTCAACAACTTTTTAATGGCTTCTTATCTCATTCAGTGTTTTCAGGAATATTGTACACATATTGATTCGCAAAACAACCGAATGCTATGACTAATGACAGTAGTGGTACTTGAGGTTTACAATTTTCAGATTTAATACACCTCTGTTGTCCAGATTGCATGAAGCTTACGATTGGGCACGTTCCAGTCCATTTAACCAAATCGCTTTCAGACCGCTTATTTATAGGTAATTCGTATTTGTAAGCCCAATGGACAGAAGAAATTAGAAAAATCCCAAGCGAACAATATGTTTTGTATGTCACTCGTTTGGTAACCATGGTCACGTTGGCATAACAACCGAGCAACACGCTCACCTCTTCCAACCTCTCTTCGTCCCTACCGATTGCGTTTCCGGTCTTGTCTATCCTTTGCAGACCCTGATCGTGTTATGCTTAGTCGAGACTTATCTGTAGACTGGCTGGTAGTTTAGGGCACATACAGACTTGAGCGGATTATCTGGCCTAAGATGTCGACTTATGTAGGATAAGAATGATGAAGTGTAACAGCAAGATACCTATGTTTTGTTTCAGTTCATTTCTTAAACTAATTTTTTCAGTGTATTCCATATTTCGCTAGGAAGCGTACCATATTCAGATTTTGGAGCTTATACCCTTTTTCATCAATCTGATTGGTTACGCTCCCTGATCACTGAACATTGAATACTAGTCAGTTGATAAAGTAATGTGCATATTCACGCAGTGTACTTGTCAGATATTTCAATATTTGTCTTTGTATGCATTGTATCCCTTTGAGTTGATCGTTTCGGGTTGGTTTGCTTATGACAGCCTTTATTACAGCAAAATTTCAGAAGCATTCTGGTCTAAAGGTTGAATCAATTTAATCGCCCTACTTCACTTTTGTGTTTACTATCTTACAGAAACAGAAACAGAAACAGAAAGATTTTCTAAACCTTACACATTGAAGAAGTCCTAGTTAGCACACATGTTTTATTGAGTACTTTCGTAATACCTAAATTGCTTGGTGCCTCGTACTGGATATTTTTATTTGTAAAGCTAGGATTACTTAGAATTAAGTTTTGGGGTTTCTCACAGAAGGAAAACATCGATGTGTTCCTTTCCGTACATAAACCTGACACTCGTGATGAGCAGCTTATTTTATAATTTTTTCCCTTCTTGAGAGATATGCCCTGTCCCAACGCATCATGTTCCCGTTCTGGAAGAACTTATCCGCTCCCTTTACCTACATCCTAACTGGAACAGTTTTGTCTTACACAAATTACAAACAGTTTATCGTCTAATGAAATTGAGATCTTCATTTAGTACGCATTATGACTAACTTCTGTTAAAACGAACCAAATCTGATTAATACACGATTCGTTGTGAGCACTAGGATTGATATGAATGCAATCCTTCTATTGGCTACAAACCCCTTAGTATGTCAAGTAGCGTTTATCAGTGGTCAAGAAGTCATAAAAGAGATAAACTACATCTACAGACACGGCTCTCCGAGTATACCTGAACAGATTATCCTACTCTGGTTTCTGATACAACGTTTACTATCTTGAATACTAATAGTTTCATTTGTCTGCATCCGAGCGGCTCATAATGAATCAAGGAAGGTTGTGATGGGAGATTAAGGTTAGCAACAGGGTTTTATTCCTCCGCTCATACGACCGAACTGTGTTTGTCCGACCTTCAGAGTTCACACAGATGTCAGTGATAAGTAGTTGGTGAACCAAAATCTTGATCTGTTTGCTTCGTACATTTGGGCGTGTTATTGTTTGGATTACATCTTTGATAGTAAACATTCCTGCTCAGGGAATTCTTAATGTTAGCCATCATCGTCATCATAAACAACACTACGTCAGTGGTTCACACTGATGCTTAACTGACACACAACTAAGGAATAACACAAACTATGTGGAACAAGCGAAGAGAGACAAAAAGAGTAAAAGACCTAACTACTAAAAATAGCTTCGTCTATATTCAAACATTCAGCATCAAGTTGCCTACACCTTGCAAACAAACAACCGAGCTGTGAATAAAAGTAAAGCTTTATTAACAAGAGAGTCTCGTGGCTACTTCCATTGCGTCGTTTCATTGAGTGTACTCATTGCACAGACAACTCGGGGAAACAACGACAACATTCATGCCACTGAGTTCTATTAGCCAGCTTCTCATCTAACGTCTCCAGCCTGGGAGGCGAATTCGACCTAGGGTGTCTAACCCTTTGGTGAACGGCTTCAGTTCTCTATGTCGGATTATCATATGTCCGTCTCGCACCTTAAGCTAGTCGACCGCAGCGTCAGCAAAGAGTGGTGGATGTGGCAGGCGACTAGTTGCCATCCTTAGTACATGGCATTCTCATCTAGATCTGCGCAAGTATAAGGACTGAACAAAAGACTTCGTTTAACAATCACTACTAAATACCCGTTTCCTACCCTCTTCGTTGCGTGCTGGTTGGTGCCACCCGATGAAAATGTTCGAACACAGACGTCGATGGTAAGATACCTGGAGATACCAGCTCGGAACTTCTGCTCTGAGCGGCCAAGTTTCACAGCCGTAAAGGACAACTGTCACACTTGGCTTACCCATGCGACCCTCAAGCCTGGCATCTTGTGAGTGCCGCGGACACTCGATATTTGCTTATTTTTGTGCCCTAAAAATTAAATTTGAACTCACAATAACTACAACTCAGCCATCTTCTATACAAGTTGTCCAGTTCTGCTGAGCATCTGTTATCAAAGCTGGTTTGTAGTTGCTTAATGTACAGCAGATTTCCGCTGAATTCATGAAGGCCTATAAAGTTGGTGACCTCCGTGTTACGGACGTAACAAGATACTGCGTTAAAGTGCGATAGAGACAATTAACTCTTGCTGTTCCATTACACTTCAGGTGTAACATACTGTATACTTTTCTGTTCAACTTCATTTGTCTTCAGTTTCATTCTTGTACTAATAGTCACATTTAAAAGTACCGCCGTTCATTATTTGCATGCTCGAGAGAGCACTAGATAGTTACTGGTTTCTCTGCGTCAATTAGGTTGCTCAGTTTATGTGTGCAAATTTGGAGTTTTGCAGGTTACGAGTTCAAGTTCAGATGGCATCATTTTCTGGTTGTAGAAAAGTGTCCAACACATTTTGACTTAGCAGTAGTAGTTAAGGCAAAAAATCACCAATATCCCTGAACGACATAGCTTGTTGACAGAAAAAACTCTGATGTGTAAACATTTTGGCACTATGAACCAGAAGCGTAATATGATGAGAACGCTACTCACCAGGATACGTCAAATATGTGCATACGACTTAATTGCACACAAAGCAGAGAGGCTGGCAATAACATATGATGAATGCAACACCACTAATGATGAAGAGTGTACGTAAAAAGCAGTGTGTGCCGCATTGTCCTCTGAGTGTGCTGGTTTCATCCGTGTAAAAAGTTTAACTAAGTGACTCTAAATCGGGCGGAAATTCAGAGCTACAGACTCAAAGATGCTTGGCGTTGCAACTTTAATCAAGTGAACTCATATTCTTGATGTCAATTAACACTGTAAGTGTTTGACCCTTTGACTGAAAGAACATTTGTCGGAGTGAACCGGAACGTACATCTAACAAGCCGACATTAATAGTCGCAGTTCCCAACTTGTTCGATTAAAGACCGTCTCGTATCAGTGGTACTAACTTAATTTCACTTGTGTCTCCTCAGTCTTCTTGAAATCCCTGGTTCTAAAAGTTGTTGCGACCAGGCGATTGACTAGTTCATTCCTTTTTCGTGCGTTTGTGTATCTTTCTTTAAGGACGTTCGCCTAATCCGAGCCTTGTTACACAGTCTGATAGTTTTTGTTCGTTTATTCAAGTTTCCCACTCTCTACCCATGAAATATAGACGATTAACCTAATTGAGCAAATTAAATGATTTTATGTTAAATTTAGAACGGGAACACGAGGTCTCACGATAAAACCACCATAAACACACAGTCCGCACATTTTCTCATATCTTTTCTGACCAACGGTGTGCAACGACCTTCATACTCAATACAAAAATCCCAGTAACGCTCTACAAACCCAAGCTTTGCCATCGAAACATCTATATCTAGATCCCACGTCGTACCTTGGCCAGTACTCCCTGCATAAAGTAGGGCGTACAAAAAGTGCACCGAGCAGCAAACGTTGTAGTGACACTTGCTAAATGTACCCAGACTAGTGGAACCTGCGTAGCATGATGAGCACGTTTATCGATTTGCTAGGTGTGCGTGTTATGAGAGAATACCAGTGTACCATATTTTTACATATACAGTGTTTCAGAACGTATGAACCGTGCTATAAACACATTACTTATCCGAAGTAGACAGCCGACCATCAAATCTCAAACTACTCTTTAGACGAATCGCCGTCGGTGATGGGAGATGCCCAAACTCATATGGCCATGAAACACTACATCATACCTCGTTGGGATGAACTGAATGCTGGAAGGACTGACTGATATTTTTAATCTATTGAGGACGTCTTTGATGTTACAGACAGATGCGATACCACCAGCACAGTCCCTCCTTATAAGACCGTCAGGTGTGAGTGTTTCCACTGCTTTATTTTGAAAATCCGTTTGACTGCTTTAGAATATGGTGCCAGACAGTCTTGTTTTAAAAATACTAAGTGTGTTTGTCACGTCAATTCGTGGTCTCTGCTACTAATCTCATTCGTTACTCTCATATTTTCATGATTATAGAAATCGATCGAGAGTATCGACAGGTATTAGAAGATTGGCATAAATAAAAGGCCCACAATGAATAGGAAAAGTTGATATTTTTAATTGTTCGAACAACAAAAAGCCATTAACACCTGACCCAGAGCTTTTACAATTTCACGAAATTGGGATTGTGCTACTTATTGATCATTAAAAGTATGGCGGACACGAGTTTTGTAAAGGTGATGCAACTTTCTCTGTCATTGTAGTGTGCTTGCTTTTGTTACAGATGAACAAAAGTTTTAAGTAATTATTACTGTCAGTAAGCAATCAAAGATATTTTTTGGTACAAATCGGAGACAACCCACGTTTATATTACTGTTATTATTGTCGTTATCCATACATCGTTGGTTGAGACAGTTAATCAGTTGCTGTCTTACCTTAAGAAGGACAATCTTTGATTTATTGACTAAAGACAATGGTGAATGGGAGTTCACTTGTGAATCATTCATGTGTGAATACATACAATCGACTCAGAGTACTTGCACCTTGCAAGCAAATAAATGAATTACAGGTAAGAATTCGATTGCACTTACAAAGTGGCTTCCTTGCGACTTTCGCTGACCAAACTTCATCATGAGCATTTCAGTCATATAACAAAACATCCATGTCACTGTGTCCAGTAGACACTATACTTCTCATCGTTCTTACATAAAAACCAGGTGAATGACTAAGACCTCAGTTGAGGGGGTGAACCAGATCCGTAGCTGTTGAATGGTGGGTGTCTAGTTTTATGTCCGTTTGCCAAGTCATCACTTGGACATCATTGGACTGTGCGCACGGTGCGTATAGCGATGGACTGTAATATTCAGTGCTTAGTTGTAACACTTAGTTTTGTGTATTTGTTCGATTCTCTTTTCCACAGTATTACTTATAGTATTAATAATGTTTCGTTTTCTTGTCCATGAAATAACAGTAACAGTAACTCGATGATGTATCCGTATTTCTCGAGAAACGATGGAGAAGATCTGCACGATGTGCGCGTGTGCATCCAAGGTTGCCTATTCTTCATAGTTCTCACACTGACCTCAATGGCGTTGTCTGGATAGCGGAAAAGCAATACATTTGTCGAAAGCGTTGATTGAAGGAACTTCCAGAGTGACACGAAGTCATGCACCAACTGCCTTATCTACTACACTTATGATTTTCTCAAGTTTACTGCCTAGCCTTTTCTTCTCCCGTGGGTGCCCTCAAGTTCCTAAGGCTGTTTATCACTGAGTGGAACAATTTTAGATACGTGTACCTGTAAATGTAACAAAATGTGCCGTTGACAATCAAACGTACTTCCTATTATAATAATTAAAACGTTTTCGTAATGAGATCACGTGCGTTATGTTGTGGTATAATCGAAAAACTAGTTCACATATTAGAGAAAACCTAGTTATCAACAGTAAATGTAACACTTTCTAATAATCCTACCGTCTACTGTCCATGACCGTTTATTCCACAGACAAAAATTTATTTTGCAGCAATTCACCACGATCAGGTTATTTCCCAGTCCAAAACTTAGTAAAACACCCGATGGTGGCTAGACAGCCTATAGAGTTAACCGGGATTCGAGAATAATGATTGTTGTTTTTCTTTTGTTTTCTTAATATAGCGAACCTCACAGTGCGTACAATTTAGTGTGAGTCATGCGGGAGTTTTCAAGCAAACCTCAAAACGAAAAAGTCAGGAAGCAGGTTTTTGTGATGCTGTTTTTCAAAGACGAGCAAATCACTGTTGACATAAATAAAGATGAGCATGCTTTTTTCTGGAAATGTGCCTCTAGAGGATCCCGTAAAAAGCAATAATATTTTATAGAAGGCCGAGAGGGACTTTTATTAAGGCCAAACATTAAAAAACTGATCGTTCAGACCGTAAGACACCATAAGTTTAGCCAGAAAACGGAAAAGATGAGGCTCTATAGTTGCCAAGAACGACTGTTTTTAGTTTTATTCCATCGTGAGTAGGAAGTGTAAGAAATATAGCAAAGCGAAATGTGTTAGAGTTAAGGTATTTTGTTTTCCAGGAGAAAATGTCGCAGCGGATTCTCTTCCCGGATTTCGCTTGGGAACATCAAGAGACAGTAGACGGAGAGTGTACCGTAACGTTGCTGTTCAGCACCTTAGATGAACACTTGAAGACCTGACAACTACCTAATTACCGGTGAATAATAGCGGGAATTTTGTTTTACACGAATTAACAGTCATTCATAATTGCCGTGAAGTGATCGAGTGGAGTTAACAAGTCAGTTATTCTGTCTTCTATTTAGGTGATTGAAAATTTCAGCTTCCCTCAAAAGCAAATGTAGTTGAACGTTCAGATAGAATAATTCGATCGTGATCCGTATGAGGTCAGTGGCACAGGAATCAACACAGTTGTCGCTTGAAAGCTTGCCAGTATTTTGTTACGACCAAAGCACTGATATGTGCTACTGACAAGCACTAAAAACAATGAAACATAAGTATTGTGTTTTCTTTCGAAAGGGACTGACTGAAAACATCCGTGAAAATGCGACAGTTGCATTTAGTCGTGAATGGGGTTTAGTTTATATAAATCCACAAATTGGCTACGTGATTCAAATATATGAAATTGCGTTTTACTAGCAGCTCTGGATTTTTCTGATACACAATGAGTTCTCTGCGAAACACATTTGAACAAGCTGTGGATTGGTCTGTAATAAAATATTGGGGTTACAGGGCGAAATCAATGTACTAACTAGTAAGAAAGATATCATACGTACTCGTAGTCAAAAAACCAAAGAAACGCCTTCCAAGAAAATGCACACACCCGTCCCCGTGTTAATGTTTTCCGATAGTGTTCTGAAATGTTAATCGTAATTTCCTCCAGGTACATGTCATGCGCTTGCTATTTTGCAGTTCAATTTAATAAATTCCTGACTGAAGATCATCTTCTTGTGTTCACTCCTCCTTTTCTGTCGTGCGGAATTTTGACAGCCTCTACTAAGTGAAACAACTTTCCTCTGTATCCTTTAGAAGCTCTTGTCACTCTGAAAAAAATGATGATGGAAGAGGCAAGATCCACTTCATCCGACTCAACTGGGACTACACATTAGTTCAAATCGTTCTTTCTGTAGGTAACGTTCCAGTCTAAGGCAAACAGCTGATGGTTCTACTCCGTGAGCCGTTGCAAATGGTTGCGGTTTGGCTAATCTTGCCCCCATTTTCAAAAAGATTTCACGTACTTCAGGTGCCAACCACTGAGAGGACAATCTGATCACTATTGCATCAGAGCTACTTTTAATTGTTATACTTCGTACACCAAATGCAACGCATGAACAACATGCCAACACAAAGCAAGCTGAGTTTAGCCTTAATCGTCGTTGGATTTATCACACCTTCACATAATCAGTCCCCGTCATTCACACTAAAGGCCGAAAGAAGGGTGCTTGACTTATTTGAATAATCTACAATTTTGTACTGTGTATGGTGGAAGAATGTTTCGGAGAAGCATATCGAAGTCCTGAAAGCAGTTTACTGTTGGATCTCCGGCTCTATTAAAGCACGTGGCGTTGACCCGCATAATCTCTAGCGGAGTGTGACATGATTATCCATGCTTTCATTTATTTTGCAAAGGGAGGAACCAACGACCGCCATCGTCTGGCGAATCACGTACTGTTATTTTTCTGGGTCATAGTTAGCTTTCCACATTTCTGTTCCTCAGCTTCGTCAATGTGATGAAAGTTTTGCTTAGTTTTCATTTCAACTTAACATTTTCTGCTCTATCCTGATCTTGTATGAAGTGGAGGATTTGTATCCCCATATTATACCATATCTTGACTTATGTTTATGATATCCTACTTTCCATTCTATATTTTACCTTTGGAGTCTCCTGATTTTTAGTTTCCGAGAGAGATAAGGGTTTCACTCCTTTCCAACACAGATTCATGTGTACATGAGCATCCTTCGCTTCCTTTATCATGTAAATTTCTGATGAATCCGACTTTCACGTGAGCTAATTTTCTGGCTTATTGGCACTGACCATCTGGCCAGCAAAAGCATCCTTTCTTAATCCTTGGAGCTTACGCTGGATACAAGGAACGTGAGGGGCACATAAAGTGGTGCAGCGCAAGCCATTAGTATTAACGGTCAATCGTTGGCGTCTCTTAGCTTAGGTCATTGTGACAGGCCAATCCGAAAACGAATGATGACGGTTGTGTTTAAATTAAGCTGTGTGCTTTGACACAAGCTATTTTGGGTGACGTGAGCGCAGACATCGTCTTGCTTCCATCACTATGCTGAGTCAATTCAACCGCCAATGTTTTAACCGTGAATGTGTTTTTGAATGGGTTGATGGAACTGTAAAGTCGCTAAGCGTCAGCCTCTTCCACACTCTGAACCCTTAGATTATTGCCATGCGCGATAGAGAAACATGACAACATTTATTCAACTGATGATCTAATCATTTATCGGGTGGCAAGCGCCGTTGTTACGTCTGGGCTGTAATCGGTGTCACAACACAACATTCTGCCATTTGAAATATTTCTTATAGTAGTATCTATTCGTAGCCTGATAGTTACTGTTTGCATTTCAGTTTTTAACTCCCTTTTTGAATAACTCTCAAACATATGTGAATATATTGCGAGACCGAACTTTGTCTCCATAATTCATTCCCCAAATTCGCACTAGCCCCATACCACATGAACAAAATGATCACCGTGCAAGTTAGACGGAAGGAAGTCAGCTAACAAATTTCTCCACGCATCATAACGCTGACAAACGTCTGAACGGTAATCATCTATACCAAATACTTGACAGCAGACGACCTGTTCTGGAAGAGAAGTATAGTAATTTATAGTATCTATGAATAGCTGCATATATATCGAAAACAATTAGACCAAACCAACGTTACCTCTTCTACCAGACAGTCCATACACGTCTATGTCAAGGGTTTGCTTGCTAAAAAGCTTAACCGCTGTTATGAGAAATGAAGTTGTCTAGCATTTGATATTTTCCTGGTTAATTTTACGATTTATATTACCTTGTCGAAGTGACATGTAACCACAAGCAGCGTAATTTGGAACCAGTTGAATTGAGATGTGTTGAATTCAGATGTAGACTGCGTTTACTTGAAGCTGAGACCACAGACTAACCAGTTCCAGGACCGCGTGCTCCTGAGGGTGCCCTTTCTGCATGTAATAGACATTTGCAACTGATTGTTGACTTCAACTATTGCTGTCCACACAACTTCTAGATTTTCCTATACTTCACTAATCATGTTGCAACATGTGTGCGTTTTTATATATAGCTGGAGGTATGTGTTCTTTTTCAATTACTGCCCGTCTACGAACCTATCGATTTTTTCGAAAAATATCGATTTGTGTGTGCACTGTAAGACTTTTGCACTAAGCATGTCAGGGTTGTGGTAATCACCTCTCCTGTTTGTTTAAAAATATCTAATCTAAATTAAGCTTTCTACATTGTACGGTTGCCCGCATGCAGAACATTGCGATTTTTTCACGTCACAGATACACCCCCAGCCCATCCTACACGACCAGCTAATTTATGATTTCTTGCAGATTATTTACGTTTATCTTATCTTTCCATTAAAATAGGACTGGAAATTTTTGTTGACACGTGTGAAATGTGATCTGCAGTGTGTCTTAAGTTTCTCGTGATGATTTTTTCGCGTGTTTCGATCGTTATATGTTGGGGTCAAATGACGGGTAATTGATTTTCACCAATGAACTTCGTCAACCAGCATTACTCATTCTCTCGACAGTAGTTACTGCTCTATCGGCAATGCGGAAAAATCTATCACGAACGAAAATTATTATGTAACGATGTGAGTAGTCAAACGAACGCGTAAGTAAACCTGTTGGTAATTCCTGAGTCTTGGTTTGGGTGACTAGATAGATTTTACTTCCAATTCACGAATCAGGAACCACAGGATTGAGTTACAACTCTGTTGTAGCTCAAAAAGTTTCTTCAAATAATCTGTTATTTTCGCACGCTGATCTCTTGTTTGTCGTTTTCTGCATGGTCTCATCAGACTTAGTTTTATATCCTCTTTCGAAGAAAGAATTCACTGTTTAACAGCCGGCGATTGATTAGAAATTTTTGTTTACCGATTCTGTTGAGCTTAACTTTGTCTAACTGCTTTAACACGAATTTCCTTAGCTTATCGCATTAACCAAGGTCCAGTCTATCGATTAGTTTTATGGAGTAGCAGATTGTCTTATGTGAAACAGCGTGAACAGACTAGGTTGACCGCGAATTCTATATGACTTGCTAACTGTAGAATGCCGATTCAAAATTTATGCTTCCATCGCCAAACACAATTCAGCTGGTGGTATCTTTAAGTCAAAAGTTGTTCCAAGACCTTTTCTCACCTCATGGTTAACATCTTTGTCCCACCCCTCAGTTTTACTCCTGGAATTTGTCAGAAAAATTCAACACTTATTTTCGTGTGCGGATGAAGTGAATTTCTCACATTTCACAGAATACTCAGACAGTTAATAGGAAAGAAAGGTTTTCTGTGCAATAGCTGGTGTTCAGACGCAGTGGTTCTCGAATCGTGTAGTGCATTGCTTGGGTACATATTAAAACGTAGTTATAATCAAATATTTCTTTGTCCTGTCATCACGAAAAAGCAACAAAATTAGCGACATAATACTAGACTTGCCAGAACTGATGTTTACTTACATGGAAGGGAAGATCTAGCACACCCCTAGTACAGCATAGGCTCGACCAGTGATCGAACAAGTTAACAAAGTTATCAAGACAGATAATAAAAGGTATACGATGTAGGGGACGCACAGTTACTTCGGTTTCCCTATTTGTCCATTTGTTTTCTACATGAATGATGCGATACAGTTTGGTTAGCACCATCATACTCAAGAGTCATTTCAGAATATTTGGTCTTTACTCACAATAATACAATGCGTCAGGTGCATTGAAGTAGCATCACCATTATAAACGTTGTGTTACAATTATCTAAACTTCCTTAGCTTAGTGAAACGAATTTGTAAACAATCAACGCGATCACGTGGTCGCAAAACATTTCCACTGTAAGCATACTATAGTATTATTTTTTCCATTGATATTTTGCTATTAATACAGTTACGATTGTATGGTATGCAATCTTTCTCATCATCCCCACAAAAAAGGACGCTAATTGACTTGACTTTGTTTACACGATCGTTTGGCTTTCCAGCAGCTGTGTCAGCTCTGGAATTTGGCATACAAAGGATACAAAGATGTGTCACATGGGGTTGGCGTACCAACTTTGAACTCCGTTTGCGCGATTCGGGTTGGTTGGATGGTTGGTTTATGAAGTGGATCGACGACGAGATCCACGGAACCACTGAAATGTCTGTTAAAGTGACAGTACCCATTTGCACACGCACACATAAACGTTCAATCAGATAAGGACCAGTTCGATGTCACAACTGTTACTGTTACTCATAAAATGCGCACCACTTGAAACAGTCTGGGTGGATGGACTTACAGAAGGATGGACTGGCAGATAGCTGTCTTCTGATATACTCCACAGCATTTACCATAGGTTGCTAAGTAGACTCGTCGGCCTCTCGTTGCGGACGAGTGTGAGTATTTGCTTTAGTGGTAAGCACATGCTCCGGGAAGAACACATACACAACTTAGTAGATTCTGTGTTTCTGGATAAGCGCACACATTCCCGTGCACAACAATCGCCGACGGCAGAGTGGTGGCGCCTTCTTCGAGATAACTGACTTGTCGGTCTAGCGACTTTTCTACTGTGAACACGGATGTCTACTGAATGATGAGAGGGTTGCTTAACTGTGTTTGTTCTGACTATCTACATCCATTTATATCCGATGACGCATCAACTAATCATTGTTGATATCACCTGTGAAACAACTGTCATGACAGCATCAAAATAGACAAATTAACCTCTTAAGTTAGAGTCTCATGCACTCAACTTGTAAAAAGACCGCATTCATTAGGAGGTAATCAGTAGATCCAACTGAAAAGACGCGATTTTATCCGGCTAATCACGAAGAGCAATCGGACAACGATCAGACGGTTAGAAGGCTCATGGACATCAGGTGTTTATACACTACCGAGAGTGATACAGTGTTTTCGAATGAGGTAGTCAAAAGACAAGTGACGGGGTGAATCCTACTCGTCCCTATACCACTGCTAAATTTGTGAATGACAAGAAACAATAACAACGTTTCTCAATTGGAATGTTAAACTCCAAGATCGATTTGGTTCGTGAATGATGCCCAACACTAAACTATTGGCAACCGTTGTCTTTTTACTATTGCAATAGATCCCTCTTGAAACACTGAAACCTCTTCGTACAGCACTCAGTGACTCTTGAGAGGAGTTGACCGCCATCGTTTTGTTTCCAACTCACTTCTAGTTTACTCGTACAAAAAATTAAAACGTCCCACCAATTTTGTCGGATTATTCATTTGGGCAGGAAGTTCGGATACCATGCTCAAACATTCTGACGTCCCAAAAGTTCAGGATAGTTAATATTCTGATACATAGCGATAATCTCATTTATTGTGGTTCATCGATGCATTTAATTCTGATCGGGACTGCTCATCGTTTTGTACAAAGGCAGCTAACACTGACGTTCTGGTTATTTGGGCTAGGATTACCTGAAACTGGCAGTTGCTCCAACCATCAAAGTGGTGTACAGCCTATTCGACCTGGCTGAATACCAACAGCACCGCACATGTTGGGGTACTGAACCCACAGATTCATCCTTATCATTATGGTAGACATCAACACACCAGCGGTGCTCACTGATGATAAAGCGCCATGTAATCAGGAAGAAAAAAGCAAACCCTGCACTAGAAGAGAGAAGAACAAAAGAAAGATAGGGAAAGGAACCAACTAGCAAAATTACCTACGTCCGTATTCAACATCAATGTATCTACACCTCGCATACAAACAACCAAGCTACAAGTAAAAGTGAGGCGTCATCAGCGAGACAGGTTCCTTACGGCTTTCACCGCCTCGGGTCATTAAGTGGTCTTACTTCACATACATCTCGATCAACCAACGACAACATTGACGTCACTGAGCCCGATTAACCCCCTTCTCACCTAATGAATCCAGCCACCAACTCTGTGAGTCTTGAGGACATCAACACAGGAGAAGAACCCGAAATGCACAGGCCAACCGTTTGTTGAACGACTTCAGTTCTCTACATCAGGTCATCGTATCTCAAGTTCGCGCCATACGCCAGTGGGTCTCAGCATGAACATACTATTCGACGTGATAGACGACTAGCTGAGGTCCTTGGTTTACTGCCTAGCCATCTCAGTCTGTGTAAACTTAAGGACTTATTAGAGAAACTCGCTTGACCATCACTACCAAAAATCCGCAACCTGACTGCTTTGTTGCTTGCCCGTTGTTGCCACCTGATTAAACTATTCGAACAGGGTCATCAGTGGTCGAATACCTGAAAGCGGTTCACTTCGTCATTCACGAGAGGCCATGCTTTTCTGCCATACTGCAATGCAGCCCTCACTGTCACCTGATGTACGCGTGCCTCAAGCCACGAGTGGATGCCTCTATGCCGCCAGAGGTGCAATAGATTAACGAATACCACATTAGACTTAATAATACTCACTTCTAGTTCATTTCCTACACCTCCACCACCGCCAGTGATGCACCCTCCCAATTACGCAAACCGGCCAATAACCTTGATAACTTCATTATCTAACAGTAAATCTGCGTGACTACAGCAGTCTTGCAGACGCACTTTGCGATTTGAGGTTGCACAGCGCATTGCGAAAAGTTTGGCAGAGCGTTGTTATTGCTAACTGACAGTTGCTAAACAGCAATACAACCAAGATCAATCAGTTTTCCACAAGGTAGAAGATCCACGCAGGCATCTTGTGAGCGTCGGAAACGGCACTCCATTATTTTGTATTTGACAAAATTCAAACAAAAAGTAGGAAGTAAGCAGCCGTTTCATCGCAAGCCCCAAACCCAAATTGAATTATGAGAGTAAAACGCCGGCAGTATGTTCACACATTTGTTCGTTACATCCCTGGGTTTAAACGACTCTGAAAGTGTTGTTCGATCCACTGGGTTAAGCACATTTGTGTTAGAGAAATACGACAATTGTTGACCGGCGGTAGACATGATCTTGTTTTCGAATTTGACAAACAGTCAAAAGTTTGTCAACAAATTGCTCTCCGTGAATAAACCTCGCTGGTTCTTCCCTGATTTTCCCCGCCCCAACTGCAGTGAGTCGACTACACATAGTGGATGACAGAATCATTTTAGGTACTGGAGTCAAAGGCCTCTAACGTCTTTCTTGAATATGGGAGCTATTATTGAGTGACTCCAGTACAGCGGGATATTCTCCGTCGTCCGCACAGTTTGAAACAACTTCTGCACGGCCCCTACTAACATCTCCTTACTTTTTTGAAAAATGCCGGCACAGATCCTCTGGGCCAACTGGCCTATCACGCTTACGGACCTCTGTCTTAGTGGGTGGTTCCAAATCTACCGACCAGGCTACTAAATTGCAAGTTTGTGACGTTAACACAGTGGAAGTAGCAAGAGGGCTAACTTGTCTCTCGAAGTGTTTCGCCCAGCACTATGACCTCATAGAGTTATTACGGACGAGTATTCTATCTGCCTCAATGGTAGCTTCAGTGACAGACAAATGCCCTGGGCCAGTAGTAATGATAAACTTGAAGAGTCTGTCAGTGTTCCCCGACGCAAAAGCGATTTCCATTGCTCTCTCTCCATCAGTCTAGCTTCACGAGAGACGATCACATTATGCTTCAGCTTCCTAGGGAAATCTGTGCTCAACTTGTTATACGAAATGCCAGAAGGAATGTTCTGTCAGGCATCTAACAACTCCAGGGACTTATATAAAGTGCGATATTTACTTAACCCACAAACGACCTTGGCATATGTTACACTGTCCATTTCAAGGATGGCCTGTGGTGTTTAGGTCTAATCACCATTTCGATCTTGGTGGTCGGAAATGGTAAACTTGCAGTCTAATTTAGTTGGGAGGTTATGCTTTACTGACGTTATAATCAGTTTCTCAGCTGTCAGCCGTTGTTGTCAATGAGTTCGTTGTCTAATGGTAACGAGGGCAAAACGACAACGTACCAGCGCATGATCTGAATCTAAGTATGTGCTCCAACAAAAACGACAGTCCTGAATTAAGCCCCGCCACCTGTAACTAAAACCTGTATGCCCAATCTAAGACCAAGCCTGATTCGGAGAAGAAGAGCGCCAATTATAGCAGTGACACGCAAGATGTGTAAAACTAGTGCTGGTTGATTTGACCAGTGCTCAGGACACGGTTGCATCAGGTGCCTGCTAATGTCCGAATTATGTGATGCTATCCCATATCTGCCACCTAAACGAGATTCAGCCTCACCAGAGTGACTGACTTGCACGTTTATACATCCGGTCAGAATGACTACCTCAGAATCATGTGTCGACCAAAGAGGAGAGGCCAGATCCGATAAGGCAGCATTCCTGACACTGACGTCGATTTAATAGGTTGGAGCATAAGGAGACACAATGAAAATAATTCGGGTAGTTTGTCATCCAGAGCTGCCCAAACAGAAAAGACAAAGCTTGCTGCAAACGAGAATCCAATCCACCAATGCGCTAGGGACTGTACCTACTTCAGTCTGTCCAATAGCAGCAGCCTTGTAGTTATTCGAAATATACAATCCGTTTCCTGGGTTTTAATCTCTGAAATGCCACAGACATCGACTGTCAAAGCGTCTAACGCTCACGCAAAACAGACGTTTTGACCTATGTGCTTCAGGGTACGAACGTTGAAAGTACATTTGTTAACTCGCCCCTTAAGCTCAATCAAGGGCCGAGGAAAGCTGGAGGCTGGACAGTAAACATAGGACCTAGCAGAATAGTGTCATAGTGATTAGCTATATCTGTTATGGGACCTGTGGAGTTACTATTAAAAATTAGTGTCGGGAAGGCTTGTAAGCTAAATTTGATAGAACAGTCGGACGGGGTACATCAGTAACATTTTTCTGCCTATCCACCCTGCCGTATGCAGCTGGCAGATCGACTCGGTTTCTACTGAGAGAGGGCCGATGGAGCATTGGGGTAACAGCACTATAAGCTGGCTTGTTGTCAGGACACCCAAACGTAGACAAAAAAATAAGTAGTGTTCCCCAACCAAAGCCTTTGGTTCGGAAGCCTATACAGTAAGGTATTTGGTGGGTGGTAGTGTACCAAGGCTAGTACTGTTTCCAGAAAAATGCTAACCTTCCGACTTTCCACCTGGAGTACCAGGAGATTGTGGTTTCTCACAGATATACGCACTGCCTTGGCTGGCACGAGTGAGTGTATCGGTAAGATCATCACACCATTCAATTAAGACCAATAGTTCTTCGAGATACGCATGCCATCATGCCGCGTCAAGGTGCAATCTCATTGTCTGATCCAGCTGTCGCATTAGTGTTAAAGGATGTTAGTTGTGTTGTAACTAAAATAAGATTAACTACCTTATTGTCATTTTGATCAAGACACTCATAAGGATAGCTACCATAGTTAGTTTAAACGCTGAATATTACAGACTGCTCGTAATGTTTAGTTTTTCTGAACCCACTGATTTAAAGCATACTAATCAGGAAACTGGTAATTTTTCACCTCATCCGTACGGATGCGCTACTGATATTTTATCCGTAGTTTTATCATACGTTTAAAATCAAACGAGAAGCGCGTCATTTTTGAGCCGTTTTTTTGTAACCTTTTTTGAGAACGCGACTTTCGAGGTTCATCATCTTACTAGAACTCAAAGGATAATTTTATAATATCATGTATGCAGTGGATAACCTTGAATGTTGATAATGTCTCACATCTAACGTGGTTTTCTCTCCAGAGCCGGTAAACCAGTTAGAAATCTGTTTGTATTTAAGATAGGTTAAGCGCGAATAACCAAACGAATCTAAAGGTCATGGTGAATGTGTATGCAGAATATTAGGTTCGAATATGAAAAACAAGACGGTTGGAGTAGAAATAATCAGTCAGTTGATTTTTTGACTGGTAGAAGGAGAAATCAAAACGTAGATACACCTCATCGTTCAGTTCTTCCAACCATCAACACAAGGCAGTTTGATCGATTCACGTCCGACCGCCATGTATTGGAGACGACAGGGCAGTCAGTTTTGTTTACAGCACATTAAATCTTCATGACCACCGTAGTCTGTAGGGTTGGCTGAGGATGGTTTCAAACCTTCGTATGATCATCCCGATGTTTTTAAGATTATGTTCTGTATCTTGCGCGTGATCTGGCCGCAGCTGTTAATCAGGTTGAACCTGGGTTGTTTTTCAAATTTTCATTCGATGTTCGTCTATTCCCTGGAAATGGACTCCAAAACGGCAAGAATGTTTGAAGAACGGATGATTTAGGAGGGTCCGGCTTCGCTTGTGAATAATACAACGTAATCGGTAATACTCAAAGTGAACATTTGGTTACTCATTCGGAAGAATGTTCCAGGGAATCGCTTGTTCAGTTTAACAACCTTTTCACTTGTATGGAAAGCTGAAGTTATTTAGAGTTAACCCATTAACTATCATCGTATCCTAATTAATAATCTAATATGAGTCTGTTTTTTTAATTTCAGATAACATTTTGTGGACTTATGCCCACTTTCCGGCCTTGATTGTAACTCGTCTATCCCTGCTCTACTCTCGGAACGCACGCCCAACTGCCTTGTTCTTGCCCTCAGAGTAGCATGAACATATGCGATCCGTTGCAATCACACGCACTTTGGGTGCTTATTCGATATTGCATCACGTGATTTGGACATCTACACTGATTGCACAGCTATGTCTATCGATGGTACTAGAATGTCTAAAGGTTCAGTTGCAGGATTGTGCGTTGGAGTTGTTCTTTTGATTTTATTTGTCGGTAAGTTATTCCTTTCACTCAGCGATCACAGTTTGCCTTTGTGAATTCATGAGTTGATTTATTGTTCGGATGGAAAATCATGCCTTTTCAAAAGTGTTCACATTCCTCTGCTTTTTGACCTACCATCTACCTACTCCAATATGCGGATCGTAAGATTCCATTTCCATGATCTGTGTTAGTCAGTGCTACATATGGATGTTTCGTTCTTGTACAGTTCATCCTAACCAATTATCGATTGGTGCCGACGCAAATACATCTATTCCATATGTTGTGTACGTATGTCTACAGTATCTTTCCATTGTGGGTACTGCGTAAAGCTCGCGCCCGTCACTCCGTTTGAATAGACCGGATAAAACTGGTTGTTATGACAACTGTTAACATTGTTTACTAACATTCATCACACGTACTAGTGCACGCCTGCATAATGTGAGCCTCGTTTCTAGTGGCAGCGTGTCTGGAACCTAAAACCTGTTACCCAGCTTTAACAAACTTTATTCCAGGTTCACCTGTTACAAGTTTCCCTTTGAATATCAGTGTTTTTGGGCTTACCGTTTTTGGATGTTCAATCAGTGCTTCAGAACAAATAAAACTTGTGAATTCAAACAGTCTGGAACGCAAACCTTTTCATTAAGATGATTGAACTAATAAAAATGATCAACGACAGCAACAAATTATCGCTCATTAATGGTGCTTAATCGGCATACATTCATTGAAAGTCGCACTTGACCGATCAGAGAGGACATATTTAAAAAATACCTAATTTCGAACCTTGGAGGGCAGTTGATTTCGAATTTGTGAAGAAATAACCGGGATGCAAACGGTATTAAATTAGCTTCTTAAGTACAGATTTTATGATCCTTATTGTGTTGAATATCCCTACATCACAAGCTAGTCATCTGAAAAAAAAGCATTCAAGTTACTGAATGCAAGCAGCTGCCACCTCACCTTATTGTCTTTATTTCGAGACCAATAGAGGGGAGTGACTTGCAAATGTTTGTTTACTAGTAACCTCTTTCATCAGATCAGTAAAAAACATCGGTTAGTAATGACTCGAAATCACACGTAAATAGCAGGTTATTTGATTGATATAACTTGAACGTCATTCACGTATCACTAAAGCCTTCTCATTGAGATAGACTCTTCAGCCACCTTCTTTCAAAAAGACCAGCGAGACTTTAGTTTTACTCTTGTCCAAGCACATGACCAGTGCATATCCTCCCCGGCCTATGTTCTCACGGGGCTACGTTGTTCAGCACACTGACCACATTCACTGCCATTCAACCCACATTAAGTACGACCCACTGAACGATCAGTCACGTTCGTCTTCCAGTGATACTCGAGTTACCTAGTCGTCGTTTTCAATGAAACTCCGATTTCGTAACTTTTTTGAAACAGTCTGACTAAACAGTTTCCAAATACTCGATTAAATGTGTGTGGCGTTCATTTTGCATTAATTCAATTGCCTACTACTTATCAGTAATCAAACATAGGTGAGCAATTTTAGTGAGTTCTAAGCTTTCAATCTCATGAGAAGTCCTCATTGTGCGACCAAAGATTTGGGTTGACAGGACAGTTACTGTGTCTACACTCAAGACGGTCAAGCAACCAAGGCAACAGTTACGAGCAGCTGTGGTCAAACATTCATACCTGATTGTTCAGTCTGCTCAACGTGAAGTTACCGGCTAAACTGCCAGCACAGTTGGTGCATGTGAGTGTAGGCCGGAGAATAAGCATCGGTCGTGGTAAGGTTAAACACTACTGAAGTACTCTAAGGTGAGCAAACCTCGAGTATGTGCTTATTTTGAAAAGGAGTTGACTAAAAGCTCTGTGGAAACTGGAGACTTGCGGTTAAACGCTCATTGTTCATTTGGTGACTGATGCCAATTCCGGTTGCTGTTGGAACAGCACTGCTGTTTTTTAGTAGTGAGCTAATCAGCCAAACGTGCGCCATGAATGGGTAAGACGAATATTTAGAAGTTACTCGCAATTGTTTTCCTGTGTTGCTTGCAGACAGAAGGCGACATTCTAGCTATCGAGTTCTGGATTATGTATCGAAACCTCTAGGTTTTATGAAACGCAATTTGGAAAAGTTCGCACATACTGGAACTACTTAAGATCGTCTCGCATTACTCATATTATGCACATTTCACACTACTTTTCTGTCTCAACAACACAAACACAAGTCGGATTTATCTTCCATTCAATTTTTGTACGATTCCAACATCACAGATGTATTACTTACCGAAAACGGTGTTGCGAACAAGCCCTTTCATCAATTAATCATCATCACGCGCCCGTTTGGGCATAAGGGTGGATTATTCAAGCGAATTCTGATCACCACAATTGTGACCAAAATTCGGCTTCCGAAGAACACCGCGTGGCTCAATAAGTCGGATGAACAGAGTAGGTTGAATTGATGGAATGACGCGAAACGATAAGGTGTGCCATAATTGAACTATAAATTGCGTTATTGATTCCACTGCTAATCCCTGGACGAGAGGATGCTTATGGATGTGTTCAGATAAGCGCCTGTTTGTGTGACCCACATAACTAGTTCCATGGTAACAGGTAACTGAATATACACAGAAAGAAACTGCAGAAGCACACAAATCATCATTAACTGTAGATGTAAAGATGGAGTAGAGTTGGGTCGGCTGTTACGTGGAAGGTGTATTTGCTCACAGGCGCGCGTTCAACCGATGGCAAAAAACAAAAAAACAAAAAGAAGCAGGCTGTATCAGTAAACCAGATGAATCCATAGAAACTAGTCTCCGAAGTTGCAGCAAATCCAGAACGACACGTTCCTTAAGCTTTCTCATTGTAGCTGGATCAAAAGTTGCCAGAAATGCCATTGGATCTCAGGTTTTGTCTTCCGCAACATAAAACTGAGCCGAAGCGTTGGGAAATACAGTTTGATAACTTGCTTTCCAAGATGTATGACCGTAGTCCGCCATCTCTGCTAGATGTTGGGCGACTGAGGTCTACAGTTGTTAGCTTCTGTTATCAACATCAACAGAGCAATGGAATTTTGAAACATCTTTTGATCCTAACAGCGGAAACCCCGGGGAAAAGGCGTGGGGATTGGTAACCTTAAAAGATAAGCCACATCAAATGAGGAGACCACATTCGGAAGGGTGAGAAATGAGGAAAATAAAACCCCTCAAACAGAGAAGGCACTGTTGGAAGCACTGCGTCCTATTAAATAGAACGGGATAATTTAGTTCTTAACTTTCGTACGCACTCGATCCACTGGGAACAGAATTATTCCTGTGTATACTCAGTTACCTGTTACCATGGAACTAGTTATGTGGGCCACACAAACAGGCACTTATCTGAACACATCCATAAGCATCCCCTCGTCCGGATTAGCAGTGGAATCAGTAACGCAATTTATAGTTCACTTATGACACACCTTATCGTTTCGCGTCATTCCATCAATTCTACCTCTTCTGTTCATCCGACTTATTGAGCCACGCGGTGTCCGTCGAAAGCCTTCGGAAGCCGAATTTTGGTCACAACAGTGGTGATCGGAATTCGGTTGATTAGTCCACCTTTACGTCCACAGAATCGTTTTGTTTAGGCCTTGCTTTTTTCTGGCCAGCCACTCTCACCACAATTGGTCAAAGTGTCTCGGTTCCATTGATTTCCAAATTGTGACCTAATTATGTAAAAGCTTCGTCTCTATGTGTATCTAGGTGGTTAGCTTCATTTGAAATTGTTGCCTGTTTTGCTGTTTTCATCCTGGCAACGTTATTTCATATAGATCTTATGTTTTTGGTCTCATTAATAATTGAGAGTGAACCTTTTTATCATACTGTTTTTGGAGACTACTTTGGAGGTTTTTAACCATACGTTGTTTATATTAGTTAGTTTGTTTATGGCACTAGCGATCTGATTGCAGAGAATAAAATCGTGTGGACCGTTATAAGGTTTATCCACACATCGCCTGTCAAGCAAGTTGAATAACTTAAGTTCTAGTATGTGGTGCTTTAAAAAACAGCCGACTGATTTCTGCTACCGAGCTCTTTAGAAAGTTCGTACGAACTCTAGCAAACGGCGAAAGTAGCACTCACTACAGCTGTCTGGACAGGAGCAGCTAGAAGCATGTCTGGCCATCGGAAACAGAGGTTATTTTTTCCAAATCAAACCAACAGACGAGATCCTTGTATCCGACATCGATATAAAAGTGCGACTTTTGGGTGGCAAATGTCGGACATTGCGTCACGGGCATTAACTTGCTCGCAACATGCCAGAGTAGCCTGCGTCACTGATAAGCAGGCACGCATCTCCTGGGATTACTTTCAAGTGCATTCATAATTTACCACAAGTTTATCAGGTTGGTTAATGCTTTAACAGTTGGTGAGGATTGTGCTGCGATAGGTCATCAGTAGCGCTATCCTGTCTGGGAATTCTACTGTGGTCTTTGTGTCAATAGAGTAAGTTTGTCGGTTCTTATAACGCGGACTTCACATTAAGTCGCAAGTGTTTATGTCGCAATTGTTTATGAATAATTTTTGACTCACACCCGCCACGTTATAGGTGATGCTGCGCGATTATTGCCCCAAATATGATTTTGATCTGGATAGGTTCACTATAGTTGGGAACTACCCTTGAAGATACAGCTTCGGGAATTTTGATCGAGTATGTGCGCATGTGGATGAACGGCAATAGTGTACAAGCAACTTATCTGAGTGGATCTTGCCTCAGAGGTAAACTGACTAACAATCAGTCAAATAGGTCAAATGCCTCAAATCAAACGGAGTGTTGAGAACAATGGTTCGTCGAGATAATCGCACGCATAAAAAATACTTTGTATAACCGCAGAAAACATAAATGTTAACTTAGAAGGTAAATAAATCAACGGTGACAGTTGACTAAATCAGCGGGACATTAGCCGACAGTGCTCCAGACGTTGTGATCAGTTTTAACTCTATGGATATTTGTCTGAGGCGGTCAATAGAAAATTTATTGCAGTCAAGTTGGCCATCTCTAGATTTCCGCATGGTAGATCATTCAGTGTTGTCTCCTTCACCGAACTGTCTTAATTGATCCAACGGCATCCCGGTAGTAGAAAAAGTGGACAGTAAAAAAATAGCATCATCGGGTGCCGCACGTACCTATTGATTAATTAATTAGCTACGTGTTACTTATACATTTATTTATTTCTGCTCATCGGTTTTACCATCCACATACACAACGTTACTTACAATTTAGAATGAATCCATTCATCTATTCTTATCACCAGTGGAGCGTTTTACTCACTCTTACATTACACGCTAATTATGCCGGTTTACTGATAAACTGAACTGAGTAAACACGCAGAATTGCAGAATTGGAAACAAATAGAACACTAAATCGCAGTGAATGTTGACTACAACTTCGTGGACGATTGTCAGGTTCATTGGCAGTCTGAGCCGTTCTACTCACAGCTACGGGTCAGAGTTGAGCATAGTGATTCTGATGATGGTGAATGTGTACACAATCACAGGTCTGCCGTATCAGCATTGTTATTAATTTGACGTATACTGACTACACCGCATCGCTAGCAACTGGTTACGAAACGTCGTGGTGTTCGAATCGATTTCCTTTCACTGCACTTGATCTAATTACTCGTGGCATTCAAATGTTCGGAATAATGAACAGTTGATGAGGTACTTGAAGACTACTAATAATCCACAGAAAAACCAAACGGTTTGAAAAAGTGACAGTTTTTTTCATGTTTATAACTGTCGATAGACGTGAACACAGATTTGTTGGTTTGCAAATTGTAAATCACATCGTCGTTTTGTTAATCTGAGCTCTCTAAACGGCTAATGTCGCATCACAGGTTACAGCTGAGTTTGTCTAGTGTAGAATACTATGCTTCAACTTTATTGTTATGACGCAATAAGGGGTAGAATGGGACCGGATTGTTTCAACTCAAGTTATGGTTTGAGTTCACCCTAGTAGATTGCCGTTTGCAAAACTCTCAAGCTATTGGACATTGAATAGACTGAGTTCGAAAAGTACTTCCGATGTAAATTCGATCATACTGAGACATAATGATTTTTGCGTAAGAGAAATGTGTACTCATCTCAAAAGGATGGTCAATAGCTTCAATAACCACGCTGGTTTAGACGAGGCTGCCAGTTGCGGGTGTGATATCAACACGTTCTACGTCCATGGGATCTTATTCTTATCCAAGCAAATCTGAAGGAGACATTCTCATTTTTGAACTCCAATTAGTGCATTCGCTTTGTGGACGTTTGTGCAAAACTGCACGGACGCATAAAACAATCACTAAGGGGGAACATCGTATCACTTTAGCAGCAGCTTCCCGAGTGTTTCAGAAAGTTCGTGGATGCTCCAGTGACGCATTCCAATAAGAATTCTATAATCCTCTCTTCCCTCCCATCAACAAAACTCCTCTGAAGCAAAAAATTAATTGACGTACATTGCTGACGAGCTCTAACAAAAGCTAAACACTAGTGTAGTGCTTCTTTTTGAAAAGGGTTGACTGAAGGGAATATGGGAACCTGAAAGCGGCGATCACTTGTGAGTCACGTTTAGTTAATATTAAACTTCAGAGACATCTGCAGTAGACAAAGCATCATGTTTACTAAACTTGTCAAAAGGTTGTTATGATGGTTAATGATTAGGGAAGTCGGTGTGGATGAACGAGACATATCAAGCTATGACAATCATGGTCTCCAATAGGGTGAAATGTTCCAACAAACTGCGTCCATATAGTGGTTTGTCTGGCTTACTGGGTGGTTGGTTTTCGTAAATTGGAGACCTTGAATGAAATTCGAAACCTGGCAATCCATTTTAATTCAGTCGAGATTTTTCTACATCCAGTACAGCAAAAGTGCGTAGATTATCCTCCTTGAATCAAACTATATACCAGTGCACATGGCGTATTCAACGAAACGTGACTAAATTAGTGTGAAATTGAAGTTTTCGAGTGACTAGCGTCCAGTTCGTATGCTATTCCAGTTGAGAATCTCAGGATGTTGGTCCATATATTACTGGTCCAGTGAAAGAATACCATGAAGCAATGTTTGTCCAAGTCACTAGACTGATTGATGTTCATGATGGGTAAGCATATAAGTATTATTAATAGAAACGAAAGAAAAATTCAGATGACTTGTTTGACATTTGATGGTTTTGAATTGATTAAGCAATTGCTAAGGAATAAGATTGTGCCACCGAGATACTGTGCAAACAAGAGGAGGAACTGGAATAAGACGAGCATGGTGTACAAACCAAGTGTTAGCGGAAACTTTAAAAACTTACGAAGGACATAAGGAAAGACAGTTTGCTCAAAATCAATTGAGAATCGCCGGTTAAAATGGTAGCCTACTTTGAGTTGATATAAAAGCTATTCCAAAAATACCAGACGGGAACAATACGCAAATGGAGTAAAAAAATCCGTTCAAGGGTGAAAGTTCGTGCGCCCTGCTTTTTGAGGGCAAATTTACTTTATAGATATATGAATATTTCTATCTGGACCTTAGGTAACGGAGCATATTGGTGAAATAAATGAAAACATGACTGTGGATGGTAAGCGAATTGAATAACTGTGCAAACTGTCAACGGGATACTGAATGATATTAGTGTCTAATAGCTTACTATCCAACACCCTAGACGTTTCTAATTCTCGTTATTCAACGGATAGGCAGTAACAAAGTTAACGTGATAGCAAACAGCTAAAACTGCGCATTTCGTTCTCAGCATTCGATCAGCCCAGTTCACTCAACTAGGCAAAAAGCAGATGTACTGAACGAGGTACGGTTGTGTTAAGACAAAACAGCAGTGAGAAGAATGTGTGAAGGAGAGTAAGGATATAATATAGTGTGAACATTGACAGATTTTTACGGTCAGCAGGATAAAGACCTAAAGTGCTTTAAAGTGCTTTCCTAAACAAAGGAATTAAACTGACGGTTAGAAGGCAGTCATCAATCACTCATCATGTGTTAGATCATCGTTAATCATGTGCGACATGCTCACCGGGTTTACACTGTGATTGGACCCTAAATAGTGCGGTAGAAAGCACTTACAGTGAACAGTGTGCACTGACCTTCCTCGGCTTTGATCGGTGTGACAGATTAGTCCAGATCTAGATGTCCTCAATTACGGATAACCTATCAAATGTTAGGCAACTTAGGGTATCGTGAAGAACGAAATGTGTTCAGACAGTTGCTGAGATCACTGTCGGAACTTTCTAGCAAAAGGACTGCAACACTTAAAAAAGTATTTTGTTGTTCTGTACAACTATACAGCGCAGATTGTTAGAAGATCGCAAACCCTTCGGTTATTTATCTCCAAATTAACGTATTTATTCTTTCCCAGGTGAACCGAAATTTAACGGCGGAATATATATATATATATAGCATAACAATCTTTTTCAGTCGGTTGCTCCGATGTGTACGCTTGAAAATGGCCGCAGATTCCTGTATAGCCATATAGCTGGAAAGGCTCGACATGACACTGTTACTAGTAGTTAGCTCTAGACGCCACGTGAATTAATCATCATTTGTCTGTTTGGTGTAGTGAGATTGAACTGAGTCACCTGACAGCTTGCTTTGCTTGTGAGTACGGTTGAAAAAAGCCCTCATTTTCACGCATTTTATGTAGGCAGTAGGCTGTTTTTGTCCCGCTGCCGTTCAGTCAATGTGATTGTGTCGAGCTGGTCAGTGGCACGTCTGGTTTGACGCGTTTGATTGTTTACATAGAATTAACACATTTCTCTTTACGTAGTAGACAAAGTTTACAACGGAACAGAAGGTTAAATTGGTTTACTAATCGAATTCAAACATGATTTGTTGAAATATCGGTTCTTCGTCTGTACTCGTCCAGTGAAACAGTAACTCGTGTTATCCGCCGTGATCCATGATTTCATGTTATCTATCCTTCAGTACTCGGAGCTGTTGTTCAATTCCACTTCCGCCTGCGTCTGCTCCTCGTTAACATATCATCCACAGTTTCCTATAGAACAACGGCCAGTGAAGTTAAAGCTCGATAGCCCGATTTCTTTTGGTGTTTTTGTCAAAGATGTGACTCCAGGAGGTACCGAAAAACAGCTTTGTTTGTTATGCGACTTACATTCCTGAGAGTGTGTAATTTCTCGTTGTGCATCGAGTGCACCGCCTAGGATTGGATTTCAATTGATGGTTGAAGATAACCCAGAAGGTTCAAATTATCATTTCACCGGATACTGTACAGTTTTGATTGTACATTCGCTAACTACTGACTTTCAAAACACTGCTGTGTTCAAAGAGATTCGGGGCCACGTATGGTAGGATAATCGTTGAGCAGATGACAAAATTCATTAAAAACAACAGCTGTTTCTGTCTCGGATGACAGTCAGTGAATTAGGTTCTAAGAGATCTGTGAAAATTAAATAGTTATCAAGAAAACTACCATTGATCCGTACAATAGAGTACAAAATTCCTTACAAACGAGTTAAGTCACTCAAACGAGTCACTGGTGTTTGTGTTGAGGGGTTTAGAGATCCGCTCACAGATGTTTAGTCACAGCAGTCGAGGTTGACGGCAATGATGTGACACTTGACCGTGGTTACTACAGGGTTTGTACGAATTTCTTTTGAGAACAAAGAACCGGTTGCGTAGTCGAATAACGATCGATTCCGCGGTGGCTGGCATTCGTTGCCTGACCAACTTGGGGTGGTTGGTCGGAATTTTTTAAACTATGCGAAATGAAATGATTGAGCTGTTAATGGATTTGGTCAAACTGGTTCCGATTCAGGCAGGATGGTTCTTTGATTCGTTTGGATAAACGCCTAGTCGTCCGACCTACACATTCCGTTGTACAACAGCGTGAAAAGGAATACACAAGCATCATTTGATCGAAGATAGGCATTTTCTTCTTCAGACTCAAAGTGATCGGGAGCGAAATACAGAACCAGCTCCGTACTGCTGCCGCCGGAAAGATAAGTTTGAGGTCCTGATATAGTTAATGGTTGAACATGTATGGTTGTAATGATATGATGAAGAATCATCGGAAACAATTGTTCGTCACCGTTGTCATCTATGACTGTGAGAATTTTCGGGAAATCTGTGAAACTTCGCATAAAGCATTGATTATTTCTCTTGGTCGTTTGTGTAGAAACAATCTAAACCATTTGAAACAAACGATTTTGCTAGTCTTAGCAATGATTCGAATTGAAGATGTGTCATGCATAGAGTAAAATTTCACTCGAGTGAACAGTGTGTACTCCGGAATGTAAGTACTACGTTCACCCATCGAAGGTCTACTTTGAAACATCGACATATCGATTGTTTGAATTAAGCAGTGGACTGAAGGTAATTTATTTCTACGATCTAACGTCACATCAATTTTGGTAAACAGGCGCTTGTATCTTCATAGTATTGGTTTGTCTCCAACTGGACCCCGTAATTATCAAATGCTTGTTAAACACAAAGTAATCCGCTTAGGGCGTTCAATAGATTTTTTATGAAACAGAGTGACAAATGTTGTGCAAGCAATGAAGCCATGAAAAAAATGCATGTCGGTATAAAGAAAGGCGCCTCTGAAACTGATTAATCCATGATTGATCCATGTAACCTGCTAGCAATGACCTGTTTGCTGAATGGATGTACATTCAAACTTGTTGGTGTGTGCCTTGACGAACGGTAAGCACAACTTTTAAAGTTAACAATCATATACGGCTTGTTCGGTTGAGCCTAATTTAAATTATTGTTTTTAGTCAGACAGCCAACAGGTATTTACTTTACGTCAGTGGGAAGCAACTCAGTCTTTGAACTGTGAACTTCTCTAATCAAAGTCAACTACCAACCATAATCTCAAAATGGTTTAGGGTATTGAATGACTTCAATAAACTGAGGATTTTAGTGTTCCAAAGTTTTCACATGTTGCTTACAACGAGTAGGCCACTCTGGATGTTTCCGTACACTCCACTGTTTGACTTCAAAACTTTATGTCTTAATTGTATGGCGAAGTAAGTGAATGGGCTATACATCATTTTACTGAACGTAGCTTCACGTTTTGTTTTGTTTATGTGCAAAGGGGTTAACTGATCATTTTATTTGTATGCGATCCGTTTTTAATGATACAAAACGATGCGGTGCTTGGTCCCCTACATTTCGTGGTTTTGAACCCGGATATGAAACTAAGGAGGCAGTTGGAAACATGTCAGTAGCATGTGATCAAAAGGCATCAATGAAAACACTATTCGAAGAATTACTTACAAGGTTTACGTTAGTAGATGGGAGTCTTAAAAATAGCACCAGTGATGGGAGACCCCCTTGTTTTAAAAACTTTAATAGGTATTAAAGAGAAAACCATTAACGATTCATCAAATAGAACATGGAGTTACATGAATATGAAGGCAGTAAACATAATGATTGGCGAAGAAATACAACACGCACTGACAGAGATTTAGTTGAAGATACTTCATTGTTTGTGCACAGGAAACACACACTTTTTGCAATTACTTTCTATTACTTGTGACAAAGAAAAGATAGATTTTTATTACAACACAAAGAGTTCTATGAAGTTGGTTGACAATACTAGGCTTCTCGAAGGTTACTTGAATGTCACATTTAGATAAAGATGATTGGTGTAACATTTTGGAGTTTTGTTATTACACTGGCAACAAGCATGAATCAACGGGATCCCTTGATACTCTGTTGCTTTTAGTCTAGTCCTCAGAGGGATGAAATTACTCATCTTGTGAGCCATATGTTTGTATGCATTATTATTTCGATTGCCGTTTTGCTGAGTAGATTTTGGCATACAACACATGTCGTATCGATCAGTTAAGTAAACATTTCAATTTTTCGTTAATTAATCCTCAAGATCAACTGATATAGACTATATATAAAAACGAACCAAAGTATGAAAATATATAAATATCCTATAGAACTCCCTCCTAGAGCGTTAGAAGGATGGAAACGCTCCATAAAAATGAGGAAATGTTGAACACAATACTCTTTTGAAATAGTTGGCCTTCCGATCGTTTGGCCTAAGCGTTGGCGGGAAGATCAGTAGGGGTTTTCGGGTTGGGCTGGGAGGGTATTGGCTGTACGTTACACGTTGGCTGCGTGGGCGGCGAGTCAGTAGGAGTAGGATCAATCTCAGAAATGATGGGAGGATCTTGGTGGGGCTCGACATGAGCGACTTCAACTAAATCAGTGCTTACAATATCATGGGATCCACTGCAATCGATCACGTAGAACTTTGGGAATCGCTTAATCAACATATGATTTTTGGGGAGGGGTCTCAACGCCATCAACATGAACGAAAACAAAATCACAAAACTACAGATTAGAGTTCTTTTCTTCATGTTTGGTGTTTAACCTAATAGGCTGAGGTCGCATTTTCGCCACGGATGACTTCAACTCTTACGCTATGGTGGCAGCGTCAAAATTTAGTTGACCGGCGTTCAACTTGTAGAACAGTTCACCAGGGAGACGAAGTGTCGAACCGTAAACTAGTTCCACGGTCGTGTAACTAACATCTCTTTTAACAGTCGATCGAATTCCAAGCATGACGAGAAATAACTGATCAGTGCAACGCTGGGTATCCAGTTGGTTCTTTAAAGCGGCCTTCAGTTGACGATGAAAGCGTTCGACCAGACCTTTGCTACTAGATAGTATGCGGTGGTTTGGGTGTGTTCGACTCCGAGTAATCGGCTGAAGTCTCTGAACAACGCTGCTTGAAACTCTGTCTTTATCATTGGCTTCATTCGTTGGAATACCACATTTCGAAATCTATCCGTCCATGAACGCTGGCGCAACTTTTTCGGTATTTGTGTTGAGTAGAAGTATTGCCATTGGCAATCTGGTGAGGCAGTCAACACATGTTAAAATGAACCGATGTTCTTTTGATTAAGGCAACAGCCCGACTATAACAACATGGACGTGACTAGAAGGTTTGCTGGGGTTAGCGAATGTGCTGCAGGCCTTGCGGATATGCCGATGAACATGGCTGTGTTGACAATCAACGCAAGTTCTTGCCCGTTTTCGAATGTCCCTATGTATTGTCGGTCATACAAATCTGCCTGAAATCAGTTTGACGGGAGCACGAACGCTGGGATGATACACGCGGCGGAAACTATTGAATACAGAGCGTCTGAAGTTTATCCGCACAAATGGATGAGTGTTGATTGTCATGGTATCACATATGATTGTGCTTTTGCAGTTGATTAGAGGCCACTCCAGAAGTTTGAACCAGGAAGAGATACGACACTGCTGCAACTCCGGATAACTGTTTGTTCTCATGCTCATTCCTTCAAATCAGCGGTATCCGTTCGGTGTAGGCCACTTAAGGTAACTTGAGGTAACTAAAGCGTGGGGACGATGGTCTTTCAATCTCCTGCAATATATCGTATGTCCGTTGTGAACTGGGAAATACAGTCCAACTGTCGAATTTCTCTCGGAGAATAACGGTCGGGCTTGGTGTTGAAAGAATAAATAAGTGGTTTGTGATCCGTTAGGACAACAAAACGTCTGCCTTGCAATACATGACGAAAGTGTTTATTGCCGAGAACTCGTGACCGAAGGTACTATAGCGCGTTTGCACTTGTTGAGGTTTGCTGGAGGAAAATGACAAAGGCTGGACTTGACCGTTCATAATGTGCTGCAGAACTGCACCCACAGCTGCATCGACCTTCAAAATAAGAGTAGAATTTTCGTCTACACACACATGTGGCTAGGTCGTCGTCTCCGACAACGCGTCTTCCGCAGTGATAAATAAAGTGTTTGGGGGTTATCCTTTAGCAAATCTTTAAGAGGTTTCAACAGACCCAAACAATGCGGAATAAAAGGATGGGAATAATTACCAATACCTGAAAGTCAACGTAGGCTTTTCTGGGATTGTGATGGTGGTCGGTCTTTAAAGGCAGCGATTTTCTTTGGTGGTGGTGGTTCAATACCGTCACGAGTGATTCGGTGTCCTGAAAAATCTATGAAGTCTACCCCAAAAAGGCACTTCATCGTGTTTAGAGTTATGTCGTACTGATCGAAGCGTTCAAAAACTACACGAAGTTGTGACATGTGCTCATGTTTGTCATTGCTCGGTATGAGAATGTCATTGATATAGACAAACACAATGTGTAGACCACGGAGGACTTGGTCCATGAACGTCTGAAAGATCTAACCTGCATTTCGTAAACCAAATAGCATGTGGACGAATTCATACTGTCCAAATGGCGTGGTGATTGTAATTTTTGCTACGTCTTTTGGGGCCACGGGAGTCTGGTGGTATGCTCGAGCCAGGTCAACCCATGGGAGATTGTTCATGCCGTGCAGACCAATGAGAAAATCATGAACGTGAAGAATTTAGTATTTGTCAGGGACGGGAGTGTTTTTTAAAGCGCAGTAATCACTAAACGGACGCCAGTCACCGGGTGAGGTTTTAGTCACGATATGCAAGGGTGGGGCCCATGGACTACTGGAGGGCTGAATGATACCGAATTGTAGATTCTCGAATTCAGCTTTGGCGATCTTGAGTCTATCTGTTGGTAACCGACGGAGACATGCGACGGTAGGTAATCCTTTTGTGGTAATGTGGTGAAAAACGTCGTGTTTTACTTGTGATAATGAGCCTGATGGATTGATAAGGCGTGGGAACTGCCAGAGCAAAGTTGGGAAAGTGTTATTTGGTGAGGCCTAACGTCATTCCATTGTATTAATCGATGTGGCTTTTCCGTTTACACGCAAAGCCGTTGTGCTTTTCAATAGTTTCCGGCTCCTTGCATCCACCACGAGTCCAACGGAGATGCGAAAATCAACGCCAGTAATTTGATGTCGTACATCTGCAACGGTAAAGGTCCAGTGCAATTACCTAGGTCAATAGTGAGTAGTTTCTCTCCATAGTACTGTATAACGGTGTGATTAGTGGCCTGTAGGGTATACGACATCGGTTTGAAGTTGTTTTTTACCAGTAGGTGGAATGACACTAACCTCGATGTTCGTATCTGTAAGAAAATTGAGGGAGGTTGAACGATCGAATAGATAAAACAGGCAACATAAGTACATACCAGTGGCAGTTATCACCATTATTGACTGGCTTGATCGTGTCCTGTCTCATTTTGATCATTCCAAAAGAGACAAGGCTATTTGCGAAGACGAACCAGCTCACCAAACCGACGGTGGTGATAGCACACACTAATCAAACTGTTTTGTGCGCGACCTACTTCTTGAGCGGAACTTTAAAAACACTGGTGGCCGTTTATCTGATAGCAGTTTCGTTAAAGTGGTTAGTTGCAAGGACGTTTGTGAAGACGGCCCTTTCAGGTTTGAGACATCACGTCGGGGGTTGTCACGGATGCAGGACGTTACTGGTGAGCATTACTGTAATGCATCTGGTCAGTCAGCTTTGCTAGTTTAGCCAACGATGTATCCTTCTCCAAAACAGCCAATATATGAGGAAGCTCCCGAGGACAACTCTGAAGCCACAACTCTCGCAACACCGGTTCCTTGGCACTCTGCTTGCTTGAAATCTGAGTTATATGACGAAGCAGTTGTGAGAGCGGTGCAATCTCATAATTCAACGTCGGCAAGGAGTTTTTAGAGGTTGTCCTCGTCAGAAGCCAACATCTTGTTAATAATGGCCAATTTGTTAACTGTAAGGGTTCTCAGCTGGACGCTTGTAAATTACAGTACGCCCACAAATTACCTCCGCAGCCACCAACACAGGCAAGTTTGAGATGACGTATTTACACATGGTGCGCTGTAAGTGGAATCGTCGAAAGTCAAAAATAACTTCGATCTGTGCGAACGACAGCCTAGGGTCTCCACTACCAAACTCAGGAAGTTTAGTCATAACAGTGTTTTTTGAGGCATTTGTTTCATCTTCAGTATCGGACGGCATATTAATGAGGAGAGAGAGAAAATAGGTGAGAGTAAGAATGCCAAAATTTTCGGGGAGAACTATAGGAGAAAGACCGCAAATAAACAAACCTTTGGCAGTACGTGTAACAAAAACACGAGCTCGCCTTCAGTGCCCTGTAAAGCGTGACCTTTCATAAATTGCTTCAGCTGGGTATTGAAAACAAACCTAGTCCACCATATTCACGTGTTGACATTGTGACGGACTGTTAGGTTTTTCGCTCACTGGTTTTTTTTCTTTAAAGGAATGCAATGGGAAACGTGTTAGCTTTGAAAATTACCAGGTGACTGGCTCTTCAGGAACGCTAAGCACGTATTCATTCATCCTTTATGAACAGTCAATAGAAACCCATTTGTACCACTTTGAAGGTATGTTGAAGACGGTGACGCCCTTCTTGTATGAAAACAAACTTAATTTTACACAGTCTACAGCATTTTGAATGTTAATCTTTAAGGTATACGGGGAACTTCAAGCTGATCTATTAGTGACTGCCTCTTGTAGTCAAAGCGTGGTAGTGAGGTTTTGTATTTATGTTTGTGTGTGCTATCAACCAGCAAGTTGTTGTTATCAACTGAACATGGCAGCCCGCTCATTCTAAAAGACTCCTCGGTCTCTTCCTTCCATAAACATTCACTGAGTTCGAGCTTTTTCCTTGCAAACAGCTGAGTTTGACCAAACATCTATATATCCAATTCTGTCAAACCCAAGGTGAGACCATTGGCTTAGTACACTTCTCATCTTATGTTCACCTTTCGCTAATTAAAGGCACGCCAAACTGCGCATTATTCATTGTGTATTCAATATCATCTTACCATTTGTTATAATTGATTGGTTGTTTCCCACACTGAACAGGCGTCACAAGTTAAACACTCATTCTAGTGAAACCTGCGTTTCAGCCGGATATAGTGGGATCGGTAAACTATAGCGCTGGTATCACGATACCCCGTCTGACTTTCATTTACAGTGTCTGTTATCTCTGCTTGAGAATATGTTCCACCTTTCATAACCTTCTAAAATAAATGTTTAAACTATCGCAAATTAGCCGGAATTGTGTGATTAAACTGCAGTCTATGCGCATACAAGTAAGGTAAATCACTACCCGATTTGCTATGAAAATCACTGCATTTGAGATAAGCATACGTATAAATCATAAATGTTTCCTCACGGGGTTCATGGAGTATGGCCGTCCATTTTATCAGTACGATGCACAATTGTACTGTAAACTATACAGGATGGAGTTGTACGAGGTTTCACTATACCTGCGGTTTGAATCACAAACCATCTATCAATTAAGCTTATCCTGAGATCCAATGATCGAGCCCGATGCATCGTCTTTGCACACAAACAAGATGCCACATCTCAACTGTAACAGTACGAAGTTAGGACTTGATCACTCTGAGTGGTTTACCTGTTTGATACAAACAGTGATT
>LUCH01000636.1:82585-117632 GCA_013368495.1 Paragonimus heterotremus | reverse complement strand
GTATATTGCTCTTCAAAATAAACGATATAATAGTAGCGTCTAGCTGCAAAAGGATTATCACATTGCGCGTATTTACATGTGTGCTTACGACAAATAATGATTGAATGAACCCGTCTAGTTCGCCTTACATAACCCAGTCATCTATATTACGTGATCAGGATCGTGAACGTGCTTGAACTCGCTGTAGACCACGTGACTATTACCCTAACACATCAGTGCTGTCCCCTTCACGTACATAAACGTAACGTCGTTAAGTCACCTTTCTATCTCGTTAGTGAAACGTGTCCCATAAGATTAGAATAGCGTTGCTCTTCGTTAACCTGGTGGTTTGCGGTTTAAGTTGAGCTGTTTGTTTTATAAATACGCTTACGAAACTTGCGGTTGATCCACATATCTACTGAATCTTCCACTTATCCAGACTGATTTTTCGAAGCTCACTGTTTACATATCTACGCATGGGATTGACAAACTGATTCGATTTCGTATATCGATTTTCACTGGCGATTAACAATGAGTCACCTTTTCAGAATAACCTGGAGTTCTATATACGCAGAACACGTGACGGTTATGTTTTTACCTTTCTTATGTATAGTCCGATATAATACAGACAGAGCAGAATACTATACTGTTAAGAAGTTCTAGTTAAATTAATGATCGCATGAAGAGGCTGCTTGTTTATAACTGACTTCCTGGAGGCAACATAACATAGATGGTTGTTAGTGCGCCTATTGATCAATCCACACCTAACTGTTGTTAGCGTTCCTCAGTGGAACGAGGAATTAGGATACTAGGCACCAAGCACATAGATTTTTTGTTGTACCATCAGATGACCGTTACAAGTGTTGCTCTACACTTGCTTTGATCGCTGGTCTTTCAGGTAACCTATGGTCGTAGGACCCCCGTCGACTACAACGCAAATATCTCGCTGAGTCGGTGATGAGCTTTCATCCGAGGTTTGTTTAAGAACAACGTCTTTCGCAAATCATAGGCGAGACTGATTTCAGTCGTTGAGGGAATACTGGTCCCATGTACATGCCAGACGTAACCATTTGGACCACGGAAGCATCAGGTTACTAATGAGCTGTAACCGATCACTCGATCTTAACCTGCTCACAAGTATTTCACAGTTACCTTAGTTTGAGGACAGAGATTTATTGTAAGTGTACTCCGTACGACTAGAGTTTAGGAAACAGTTTGAACAGTGAGGGTAAGTAGTTACATAGAATGGACCGCAACAACCCGATGGCTGTCACGTCTTACACTTAGTCGCAGCTCTTTCAGTTCGGACACTGGAAACCCTCTGGACATTTTTTTCAATTCGGTAAGAAAGTATACTGTAAGATACTGATGTTTTATTTCCCTCATCAGCTACTGCTTCAAAACATGCTCCCCAGGTGCAAATGGACTTGAGAATAACAAGCAAACCGGCCAGTCAGTGAACCGCTATTGGTTGGCAGCAAGACAAACAAACAGCTTGAATGATTCACTTTTACGTGCCGAAATTTTCATTAAATAATCTTTGGGTGGTGATGGTGTGACTAAGCATATTTATTGATATCCACATGTCTTCCAATTACCGGGGTCTCTATGCAGAAATGTCGATCCATGACGGCTGCTGTGTACGCATGCTGGAGTGTGTTTAGGACAGAATCTTATCACAAACTACGTGGTCTACCAGAGATTACCGCTCATTCTATTCTCATCTGACATCCATCAAATCACTCGAATTCGCGGGTTTGGCACCATTTTAAAATACCTGACAGTTTGTCCTGGCTTAATACGAGTTACTAAATAACCTAAGTGAACGCAAACATACCTCACGAGGCTACCAATGACAACAAAAAGAACAGATACAGCCCAAAAATTAATGAGTTCGGGCAAGTTACGGTAATCAAAGAATTGAACTCACAAGAATTCGGGATGACCATCACAATACTCCAAATTAACAGTGCACGAGAAGCTAGGGTGTTGTGGATTTACTCTCAACTGCTGAAGCGTGATCGGCTGCGACAATGTTTGTAGTAAGACGGAGATGAAAGATTGAATGAAAGATCTGTGTGATATCCCCAAATGATTGCGCAGTCAGAAAGAAGAGCAGACCGATTTGCACGGATCTTGTATTGCGTTACAACGTCACTTTACTCGTTTGAAACAACATGCGAAATGTTATGCCAGAGGGTTGCTATACAGTAGAGAATTATCGTTAGATAGTAAAAATGAAAAAAACTGTAAACGTTCACATCTGTAATAATGTTTGAGTATGGTGTTTACTACTGGTCCGCTTAAATTTTATCTTACGCTCATCCTAATGCATTACAATCTTGTATTCAGTTTCATTTGACGATGATCAACTACTGGTGTCACCTTTAGAAACGATGGAACCGTCGGCATTTCATGATATTGATGATAAGTGACTGGATTTATCGACGATTGTACTTTGATGTTCATTTCTACCTTGTCAAACACTGTGCGTTCGTACAAGTGAGGTTCAGACTATCTTAGCGTCGATATCACAAATGTTTATTTTCGCTGACAGTAGAAGTAAACGTCCTGTTTGTTACAAGGACGAACACTACACTTCCAGATTGGGGTGGGGCGCGTCGGTGTATCCAGTACACTTGAAACTGAGACAAACAGAACTGGCATTGGTTGATCGATCGTTGTGTCTAGGGCTAGTGTTAATTCCATTTGTATGTCTGTTCTTTTGATGACAATTTTACTAAACCAGACGGCGAATCGTCCACGTGATCACGTTCACACTTTGTATACAAACCATACTCATGCATTCTCATGACACAGGCGTTTGTATGGCGTGCTTTGTGCGTGTTATTTATTCTTAGTGTGTCTGGGAATTGATGAACCCCTATCCATAAAACCAGTAAAACTTGAATGCTCATTTCTTATTTATTAGGTTCGGGTGTTTCTTTTTACTAACAATTACCGCCACCTTCCCACAATTCTCATTTCCCTTCTTTGCTGTGTTCGTTCTTGCCTTGTGGTTTTTCTAATTTACAGATCTGGTAGAATTACTGAACCCAATGTGACAAACATCAACTGCCGTGATAATGACATGTAACCACTTATCAGTTTCACTTGTGAACCATTTGATTGATATCCAATAACAACGACAATTTAATAACAACGGGTAACTACAACGAGCGTTAAAATGTTAGGTACTCTGTGCAAACTGTTTATGTAGGTTTGTCTCTGTAGGTCTGATTATCGTTTTGCTTCGTATTTCACTCTCACTAGCCGTGTAAAATATGGCCTCGAGAGAAACTATTGATTATGAACACACACCCATAAACTGGACTTGATCTGAGGCCGTATGTATACTTGCCGGATACATTTTCACTGTTGACTGAGTTAGAGCCTCGTTTTCTGTATCAACTAGTCTGTTTTCTGTCTGTTCTTAGTTTTCCTGCTCATCTGGTTCCTTCGCCTTCGACACTACTGGGTTACCCGCAGGCATACCAAAATGCCTAACCATCTCAACGAAGGCATCACATGCGGCGCTCACAACCAGCTGTACTTATCTGACCCGAGTGATGGCCCGCTGTCCTCCGATTCTTGCAATAACGGTTACTATGCGCAACCACGCGTCAACTGGAATAGTGCACTCTCTAGTTCCTCGTCTACCAATATCGGGCCAACGGCCGCTCAGTTAGCCCATCCAGTGCGGTACTCCGTCGACCCTGCTCGTCCCCACCACATCGCCGGTACAAATCCTGACGTGTGGGTCGATTCGGCTGAACGGGTCGTGCATGAGGTTCACGTGCCCGCCGTATTTCACACAATGCACGTCGGATCCGATCCGGTGACTGCTTATACACAACAGTATATGCCGTGGCCCTCTGGTATGTTACTATGAGAACAAACTTCTCTTGGTATGAAAATATGACATGAATTTCATTTGCTCCGTTATCTCGCAGCAAGGTGACCAAGTTGTACGATGAAGTCCAGTGAGTAATAGGGGGAAAAGTCCTGGCTTATGTACTCCATTTGGCACTTGAATCGGCATGTGTAACAGCAAAATGGGTAGCATATACATTAGATAATAATCTATGCAAACACGGATGTTTGTCCATGAATTTCACTTTGATCCTCTTCATATTTTTATCGTATGGTTAACGCTAGTTGTCTGTAAAATACTCACTTTTTGTTGTTTTCACAAAGTTAATAAATCGGTATACCTCAGAACGCTACGACTGTTCTGTCCTCCGTTGTGCTTCTTAATTGGGCAGAACGTTAACGCTACTCCCACATCTCCTGTTTTAGCTCTGGAGGCAAACAAATTGGGTGATCTGGGCGGAAGCAGCCTGAGTGCTCACCAACTGTACCCATATTTGAATCAGGGTATATCAAGCGGTGAGCAGTTTCCGACTGTTGCAGCTACCGAAACGGACTTGCGACCGACGAACAAGCGTTTGTCTCGTTTAGGTGCCGATCAAGTTCGGCAAAAGTTCCGCTCCAAAGTGCAAAAAGCAGTTCGTCTTTCGCAGCTTAGCGTGTTCCGCATGCGACCAGCCAAACGCCTATCACATTCTTCCGGAGTCGGCGATCCTAAACCTCATAGATCTAAACGAAGTTCGCGCAAGTCTGCCCGGCGTACAGTATCCAGTCTAGGATTTACGGCGGGACCCGGCTCGGAGGGGTTGGGAGAGGACGGATTTTGCAATGTGAATGTTGTTGCGGACAATTTTGTGAGTACTTGCTACAACAGTTATCGCTTCGTTTGTGTCTGTTATTACACACCCATCCCCTCTTCTCGGTCTGCCAATAGCCAACATACCTAATGCTGTAACTGTCTGAAAATAAGATTGAGTATTTAGATTTGTTGTACTGTAACAGGCGAGCCGGCCGTTTACACTCTGATTGTCCGTTACGCTTATGGATCAACTGTGGGGCAAGGTGGAGACACCGGGGGACAGCGTTCTTCCGAAGTAGGAGTTCCAGCAACAATCCTGTAAATGGAAACAGTATAAACAAGCATGAGCCAGAAGCCCAGTAAATCATGCACACGACTTACACAGACGAAAATTAAAACGGCGTCAACAGCGCAACAGCGTCAACAACTGAATTCAAATTCAACCCGTGCGCGCTTGCTGGTTTCTATCGCACACTACAGTGATCATGATTGGTGTTTATATCCTCATGATTCTGCAGAACTAGTGAATCATCCTCGTAGCTAGGTTACTTTGAGAGTAGAAAAAATCATTATCAGTCATATCAGTGTGCTAGTGTTAGCAATTGATGTCTATAGAACAGTTAAAAACACATGGTGATGCGGTTTGCCAATGCAACCTGTACGACAGCATGTTATGGGAAGTGGATGTCATGTTCGGATTCTTGAGAAACCCAGTCGGTTATGATGATTCCAGAGTTTGCTGTGTATGCATTTCGCAGGATACACTACGATACTACGTCGTGGAACAGTAGAGTACCAGGTTGTTAGGTCGCTGTCGGTTGTCTGGAGACCCTATTTGACACAATCTTCCTTGGGGCATTGATGGAGTGACTGAATGTCCGACTGATAAGAATTTACCGGTTACATGGTTTCAGTGTTCGTTATTAGTGGTGGTGAATCCCTGCGTAAATTGGCTGAAAAATCCTGCTTGCACGAACGACGACAAGATGTGGAGCAAGATGGCCACCCTAAAATAAACGGCAAGCTTTAGCTGTTGGGGTTTTGTTGGTAGATGACGAAGATATGGTCAATTTGTGTCCATGGATGAATCGCACAATGCGGTCTGCACATAACATATTGTTTATTTGTTGTTGAAATGCTCAGCTCGATATGAAAACTTTGTAAGATACACGTAAACGTAGTAGTCGATCGTCGATTTAAGTGCGCTGTGACCAAGGCACTAAACATAGCACCGAGCGTGTTCTGTCTCGGATTACGACGACTACAGCAATATCACCAGCATGCACACAGTGATGTTTCAACCTTCAGGCTATCTGGGAAGATCAATGTGGGAATTGTCGGTGAAGCCTCAGACAGCACCTGAACTGTTGTCTTTAGGGACATATACCGATGCGACAAGTGCGGAAAGCTAGTCTGATGGCATTTATACAATCATTTCTTGGGATTCAGTAAAGCAACCCTTGTTCTGTATTGGAGCTCAGTGTGATCTCTACTTCAGTTTGACTGCTTACTCCCGCCTCATTGCAAACCGAGACTCAGAGAATGAATGTCAGTGATATGATCTTAAGTGCATTTCATGGAAACACAACACATCTAGCTCCCGGCCCCTGAAAGTACTGGCCAGCAGAACATGTCGACCTATCTGTTAGAGAATTCTGGTATTAAAACACCATTATTCACCGGCTATCTTGACTTCAGGAGCTGAAGATCGAAAGCAGAGAAGAAAGACAATGAAAACTAATGCATTGGTTTGCTCGACGGACGACAACTTAGTATACTTCCCGCATGGTTTTCTGTCACAGGTTTTCATCTGGAGGTAACATAAGACGATGCGGACTGTATTTCATGGGGTAGTTATGTTATCGTGATTTATCCACTAACTAGGAACAAGCGACAGTTTTGCGTACCAGCTGGGGTTCGCCAATTTTGAAACAGTTGATGTACAAAAGCCTCCCTTCGATCCTGTTCATCAGTATCATTTCAATTCATGAAGTTGCTTTATGCAAAGAGCGTATTCACAAAGATGTTAGTTCAGTTTTACACTCAGTTCTGTACGAATACGGTGCACACTAGGAAACTTGGTTAAGTAGGTAATTACAGAAGAATCGTATGCATGGATATGCGCAGAAACATTTGAAACTGAGCCTCATTGCTTATGAGCATATACGTTAAAAATGGTCAGAATGAAGTGGGTGATCGAAATGGGATGGGAATGTTAAAGTAAACGACTTGAATGGTTTAACATTCTGAAACACGATAGACCAACTGAGACTATGACAGGAAAAACGGCTCCAGTTAAGGGTGTTCTGTATAGATTTAAAAGATCACATAACAGCATATGCAAAAGGCAGTACGTAAACCTTCACAAAAGGAAGGATACAATTATACAAGGTTGAAAACATCTGTAAACTTGAAACATGAAAACGTCACGTTTTCACTCTGGTAAAAACATTGGTAACATGAATAGATCACGCCAGCTCGTGAGTCGACTTGACGTTTACATGGACAGTGATTGGTATCCCATTGATTTCGACGTGTGGTTGCTGATACTTATGCAACAGATAAGATCCAGTTTTTCCAAACAAAACGGTAGTTTCACAAGTTTTTTTTAAATTTATTTGTTAGTTATCATTTGGCTTCATCCAGTTGTTTGCCACCTGTTTGTTTTCAATGGGACTATATTACCCCCCAGAACTACAATTACGACCATATAGCGTTCCAAATGATCAACATGGTGTATGGGGATTACATATTGTAAACCAATTTCAACATAGGAATAACCGGGTTGGAGTGGAGGTGCCGTTGCTGTGTTATCCTACGATTATCTTCTTTACCACAGCAATATCGTGTGATTTGACTCATTCTATTTTGTTGTTGTTTGGGGAGTTGTATGTTGAATGTCTTTTGTCAAACTGTCGTCGGTTGTGTGATGTCGTCTTGAGACCTTCTTTAACGTTGTACATCGATACAAGCAAATGGTTCGCTATGGTCCCTCATCACATCAATTCGCGTGGTTTGGGAACTGATTACTCTTGCATTCGGGCCGATTGGTTGTCACCTGAGCATCGAACATCTATCACGTTTGGTAGACCCACTCATGGGACTTTACAGATTTATCGGTTTGCAGCTCGGCGATCCGTTAACTACAGATATAGACCTTGGTTTGCTGCCTGTATCGAACGTCTGTTAGTGTGTTTGCGTACAGATTCATCTCATTTACTGTCTTTCAGATAGACACAACTTCATAGTTGTTTTCATAGCAAGAAACGTCAACTGATTCGCCAATCCAGGCTAGTGAGTGCATAATGTTTATGGGGTCACATGATGAAAATCTGACGTATGAGGTGTTTTTCAACTGGTCTACCAACACAATATGTCTTTAGTGCATATGTATCTAGGCACATACACGCAGTGAGTTGTGAGTTAGTAGTCGTACAGTGATACATGACATAAAATAAACGTTTAGATCACTTGTTTTCCTTGATTGGTCCAGGCAACGAAATCAAGAATCGTTAAAGGTGAGACACTTTAAATAGAAGGCCTCCCTTCACTTGAAGATATACTTGCAAGCTGTACTTTTTACATTATTGTCCTCGTGAAATGTGTACTTCCAGTATGTTTTAAACTCTCATCTGTTAAGTGTCAGAGACAAAGTTAATGCACAACATCAAGCTGTGAAGAAACACTTTGAAACTATATTTGTGCACTTGTTGATGACTTGGTGAAAACGACATCAGAACGAGTGACCATAACAATGAAGGAAGCTTACAATGCTTTGAAACTCTGTGTAATTTTCTCAATATATCTCCCAGAAGAGTTCGCCTGTAGGGTTGTTGATACCTAGGCTGTTTGCCTCTTGCCATATGTATATAGGTGTGTCTTCACATACTTACTTATTGATAAGTCATGGTTTAAAGGGTAATGAGTAAGTTCCAGCTATTCATCCGACCAGTGGTGCAACCTATAGAAACTCAAAATGAAGTCAACTGATCGACTGCTAATGAGTGATTATCGTGTTGATCATGAAGCTTCATTCGACATGTTGTTTCTCAATCAAAGATCAGTATATTTACCAAAATTAACCAAAACAACAGCTGCATTTGGAACAGGTACTTTTGCAACACGGGTACATTTTATGGGATCTCGACTCAGTTGCACAGCTATGTGTGTGTGACATGAACATAACGGATGTTTACGACAACGTAAAGATGCAAAACAGAAAACAAGCGCTTGTCTCCCTCGTCCCAACAGCCTACTGTTCCTGACTGACTAACATATCAGCAGTGATATGGTTACCAAGATAATGATTACCCGAACATATGACAACGTGTATTCTAATGAAACCTATGTTGACTGGAAGTCAGCTGGCTTTAAAACCGAGTGAGTCTGACTGTAACAAATCTCGGATTCACTTCACAACGAGCATCTCCTAACTTACCCGTTCAGAACACGATAACTTGTTCTTTTGGTCGCAACAAACCTGTTGAATGTCAAATTTAAACTTCAGTCTTTGAGACCTTTGATTTGTTCAATGTTGTCTCGTAAACGTGTCACACTTAGATTGATGTCCGTTTACGATTGACTCCGTCGACATCCCGGTTGACGCACATTGAAGCAGCCATCGCTCAGGCTGAAAGTGGGAATTCGGTTCGATAAGAAGTAGCTTTCGACAAATCAAGATAGGTACACGTTCTTGCATTTATTTTTGAGGTGTAACGTCTGTTCATTTTGTGAAGAGTAGGAAAAAATCAATCTACCTTTTTTACAGTGTCAGTCTCTTGGTTGACTGTGTGCGCTGTAAGCAGTTGGATACACAACTCATCATTCATTCATGATCTGTCATAGCTTTTTGTACTCTTCCCGTTGTTCTTCAAACACTCCATGTGATATACAGGAGTTTGATGACCTTCAGTCTTTGGACAACGATAACTTTTTGTACAGTTTGGAACAAGCTGTGTTTCCAGGCTTCGCGCAACCTACTTCTGCTCAACCAACGACTCGGCGAGATACTTCAGAAACACCTCATCCACTCACGTATGGGCGTCCTTCACTATCATCCGACCTCACAGGCAATGCTCCTTCTGAGTTCCTCAACATAGCCAGTACGGATTTGGGTCTTGACACATATAGCACCGGAACACGTTGGCCCCATCTGCCTTCGGGCTCTGACGATCATACTGTATCGACACGAGCACCGCAACAGCCTTTAACAGCTGCAATACCGTCGACTCTCTCGACTTTTCGATTTCCGCCGCCAGGTCCTCCGGTAGCTGGTTGGGCACATCAGTTTATTGGGGCCAGTATCCCTGAAACCTCCAGTGAAACAAAGGAAAAGTCTCCACCATCTTCCAAAAGACAAGCACTAGCGAATCCTTCTGCAGGAACAGATTTACCTGAGACTATTCTTAACAAATCGCCCCCAAGACTAAAGCTAAAGAACCAGACAGAAATCCAGTCATCTTCGGTTGCAATCCCACGACGAAGGGCCACTTCCAAACAATCAAAAACGCGCCAGCGGTCAGAACCGAGAAAGAAAACAGAAAGTTTGGAAAAGTCGCATGTACAGCCATCATGTGGTGAGTGAGAATGTAATGCTTAACTAATCAAGGCTCAATCAGTAACCTACCCACGTCTATGTGTTGACTCACGTTTGTTAGCATACAACTAACCAGAAACCTGGTGTTTGCAATCGCGGATTGGGTGGTTTCACATTAACGTTTCACATCCACTTTTTTTATTTACCAAACTGTGTGTACCTAACATCACCTGCTTAGGCTACCAACGTTAAACCTGTTCTTTTGTTTTCTTTCATTTCTTAATTTGTGCTATACTCCGGAATCAATAGTTAGTAAAACTCCGGTAGAACAAAGATTACAATGACAGTCTGTTCAGGGTTCAGTAGGGGATCAACACAGATTCTGTCGAGCAAATTTTGTTTCACGAAGTTGCGGTTTCGGTTTGTTTTCGTTTATAAATGGATTAGTGAAAGGCAGCTAGTACCGTATCAGATAATTATTTAGATTTACGCCCGAACGTCTGGTTAGCATTTTGAAATACCGCACGGAAATTTCCACGCTATTTTTTCTGTTGCTGCCTGAGTCGTTCTAGCTAAAGTGAAGCGTTTTCGGCTGGACTCTGGATCATCCATTAGGCCTCGGTCATCCATCCTTCCTGAGACTGAATAAAACAATTTGGCGAATATACATTTTCGAGAACTTCGTCATTAAAACATTACATTTCTAAAGGTTAACTAACAAGTTTCGATTAAAACGTTTGAAAAAATGGAGTTACAACTGGCTAACGAGAATGCATTCAAATCAGTTCTATCCATCAATAGGGCAGTTTGGACAGTCTATCAATGTTAACTCGGAGTGTACAAAATGTGCTTTCGTGCGTAGGTGAATAGTGGGCCAAAGGAGTACAAGAGCTCTTAGGAACCAGTTTTGATAACATAACACGAGATGATGTAGTCGGCTGACGAACGCTTCAGTCGTCGCCATGTTGCGACGTTATATCGACTCCGGCTGCTCTCTAAGTGCTCTGCGGACGGCATGATAAGACTGACTAGAGTTCATGTTATGGTCTTTCTCTGTCAGATGTTCTACGATAGCGCTACTTATTGATTTCTTACTTCGCTTTCTAAGCCATACGCTTATTAAGCTGGCTCGTCGTGCGTCCAATACACTCCGTGCCATAGCAACAGGAGAAAAAGTAGAAAACCATATTTTGGGTGTGGACAGACTTCTTGCCTTACGCGTTAGGAGATAGCATGCGCGTACTTGTGAGGCTGGAAAGGTTTCCAGCAGTGCAATGCCAAGTCTACGGTTGAAAAATTCTGGTGTTAGATTGCCTTCGAATGACAAGTTGATGAATATAGGCTTCTTTTCCACTCGATCAACCAACAGACATGGTGATCGTTTTGCCCTGTTTTCAGCAATAAATCATTCAGGGTAGCCATTTTGTTTGAGGGCATTAGAATTAAGAGCAAACTCTTTTTCGATGGCTTCTTCCGATTGAATTTTCTTCGCTCTATTTTTGAGGTTGTGGGTAGGATTCTTGTTTTGCTTCAACGTTACAAAACTACTGAAATTTGTATATTATCCTGTCCACGTCGGTTTTCCATAGATAGGTCGTTTCAGCGAGCCGTCTGTTTGTTTGAGTAGAGTAACTTCAAGGAGGTGAAACTGTATACATGGATGAGCCGTGTTAAACATTCACAAAATATTATCAATTTCGTCCAAGCTATCAGTTTTCGCGAGTATATTCTTCACATAACGGCGGAAGAAACATAGACTATCTGGGCATTTTCGAGCTTACTCACAAATATATCGGTCATCAAAAAACCGAGGGAGATCCCATAGCCATGTCATCGATTTTTCTATAAAGCGAGTCAGTAAGCGTAAATTGCACGTTGAACGTGCAGTTGACTTCTTCAGAGACCAAGTTGGAATCAGTAGTCTAATCTCAGACGTCTCAATAGATTCCCTCAATTGTACATTCTTAAACAAGGAGAGAATATCAAACGAACAGGTGAGCTTGTTACCAACATTTGGATGTTTATGGCCTCCGCAACTTCAACAGTACCACACAGACTGTGTTGACAAAGACGTTTGCGCATAGCTTCTAAAATATTCACGAGCTATTGGGCCATTGAGCTTTTGGTAGAGAGTATTACAGATGTTCACTATCGGTTTGAGCGGTTGGTTAGGCTTGTGAATTTCATGGAGCCTGTAAGGCTGAGGTATAATGGAACACGTGGCTTTGACTCCGTTGAACGTAGCTTCTGAAATCAAACACTCCTGTTTGAGATACTTTAAACTATTCATTGTCTGTTCTTTCTTTTCCCTATCTGACTGACTGGATTTCGACTCGTCGGGAGAACATTCAAAAATATAGCCGGTCTTATTTAGAAGCGCTACTTCGGAACCGTTATCTGATAGAGTGATTACTACGTTCTCATTTGGGCGTAACTGTTTTGCTTTTCCAAATGTTTTCTAGTTAGTGGATCTCATGCGAATGACAATACTGATAACTATTGTTGACTGAGTCGGGTTTCAATCTCCCTAGATCGACATTAACAGATGGAGATAATTGGTTGACTTGGTCATACAAATTCTCAAACTGAACCTCAACTGATACTCGATCGTCTCTACGATATGAGCAACAACATTTGGGTCTTAACGATAAAATTTCAAGCAATATGGCATCAAAATAGAAACTTGAAAGATTATGAACGTTCTTTTCTTGATTATTCGGAAATTTAGACGGAGGTTTTACGTTACTCAAACTTTTGGTTAACCGGGACTGTCTCTTCAGGGCGTGCTTGTCTGCGATTGTCTGCAATTAATGAAATCCTGGCGTCCGTCTGTATCAAGCTCATCTAGCACATCTTACCGTTGATTGACCAACCGTTGGCACTCACGTGCTTATGCCCGATGTGTGTCCGTTTGGTTTAAACCATGACGCCTCAGTGAACGTATATCTGGACGAATACGGGGATGTTTCCAGAAAAGCTTTGTGTATTCATGACACATTCCTCCAGAAACGCGGTGAATACATTAGTCGCGGCAAGTCTGGTGACGAAGGTCAGATAACAGTACTCGCTGAGTTCAGACCCGGTCAGCACATGTGGGTTCACAGTTGATTGCAACTTTAGACCAGCATGTCTTAAGGAACCCAGAGGATTCTTCTGAGAGGCAGAATATGGTGACACTCATGAACTAGCTACTAATGAGTATTTGAAAAGTTGGTTGGTGAGAATTGACCGCCAGCCACATTTTATCATAGCTTTCAATTGAAATTTTCGAATAGAAAAATGACAGAAAAAAATGACGCCTGAGTATCACATGATAATGTCAACAGCGGCGTTACAATTAGACCACGTTAATTTCCATTGTACAGATAAGTGTGATTAGTTTTGTTTTCCACGATCCAAATCCACGGGTGAAGTGACTTGATAAGCCGAACAGGTTTTGGTATAGCGTTGCGTATTTGTTAAGACGGGATCGCATAGCTCTTGTAGTCAATACATGTATGTGAATATTTTCCCTGGTCGTAGGAACTATCCGAACTGTCGATCGACGGGCACCTTTGATAACCAGAATGTGCTCTCATGCTAGGTGTGATGAACTGTGTGTAGAATGAAGGTACCGTTGCCAGAGTTGTGGCCACTCGCTGAATACTGGTTGAAGTGCGTTTTCTAGGAAGCCTTGACTTCACTGAAATGTATGTAGTTGTTTTTAATTTTCATTTGCAATGGTCACTTCGACAAATCATGACTTCAGGTAATTTTGACGGACTATTTTATTTACTAAGAAGTTACGAATTACAATCATTTTACTTATTACAGGCGATCGTAGGATAGGCTGTATGGAATGCCAGGAATTCTCCCACTTCTTATGGTCTGTTCAGTTTTTCTGAATACTCTAAGATACCGTAGGTATTGCCCAACGGTTACTATGTTTGTTTATTAACCACATCGACAGTTGCATATTTTTTTAAACACTTTTCAAGTCTGAAATTTTGGAATAGATAATGTAATCACGATTTTGCAGTAGGACTTCAATTCCCCCTTTCTTTTTGCAATTTTTCGCGGTTAAGTTGATTGGATGGGTGTCATTGTTGAATTATAGACGAACTAAATAACTGTTCACTATGCAGGCGGTGCGCCATATATTAACGGCGGTAAGTTGATCACGTGGCATTTTTTGACGGCAGAATAAAAAGATGATCACGCAAAAATATGCTCCATCAATTACCTGTTTACATTAGCTAGAAATACCAAACGTTTCCTTGATCGTTTTCACAGTCATACACTTTATTCGTTCAACGCCCAGGTATGGGTGCGTGGCAGACTAATTCAGTTCCTACCAAAGCAAGCATGATTGAACCGCCTCCTGATCGATTTAATCTCTCGCCCGTCCCGTTTGAACGAACCATGGACAGCGGTTATCCGGAATCATTGCTAGGCACTTCGATGGACACGTCGGCGCAAAGCTTAACCCTATCTCAAAAACCCGCGCCACAACAAGCACGGCTAATGTCTCAGTCTGTAGGGTTATTCGCCAGTCACTTTGCTCCGGCTGGTCTGTCACCGGATGGAGTGGTGATGATGCAGGAAGATGTTCTTGTCAAGTCGTACCCGACGGCTGATACACCCAATTTGGCCGATGGAGTTAATCAATTTGCAGCTGATCAGCGTCCGTTTTGCGTGAGTTCCATGATTCCTTATTCCGGCCTGATGGCCACTTCAAGCAGTTCGACAGGGACTGGACACAATTCGGGAGACAGTATGATAGCCATGTTGCCTCAACATAAAAGTGAGTAGTGAACCGTCTACCCTACCACGTATCTCCTGCATACTACTGATGACAAGAGTTCTACACGTCTTTAATTTAAATGTTTCCAAATTTGACCTTTTCAATGCTGTTCTATGACACCCTACATGTTACTTCCAGTCTTTTCTACTTTTGCTGTTGTTTGGATGCTAAACGTGGGTATCTTGTTCGTGGTTGTTTTGGCGGAATAATTTACAAACGAGAACTTTCACAGGCTGGTCACGCACGTTTTTTGTTTCGTTCTTCTGACAACATTCATTAACAAAATGGAACAAACATAAACAGATGATGGAATTGTATAACTTACATAAAGTTTCGTTCAGTAATATCGTATTCTGTTTCGAAGAAAAGTCTCCTTCACTATCAACGTTACATTCTGGAAACATTTGGTCCCCTTTAATAACTTCGTCAGCGCAGAAAGAAGACATGTTACGATATGTTAACACTTCGTTTACTCTCATCAGCTGTAGACGTAAAACATGCAAGTTATATTTGACATACAGTTGGAGATAGACAGGGTATGGACACACATACAGTCACATCACGTATTATGTCATCACCACCACGGCAACCCTACGGATTGCTTCAATCACTTCTGTGCACACAGCACCGGTTGATGAGTTCTGATCAGCGTGGCTTCGCTAAAAGCCTTTAGCTTCGGGTTCTGTTGATATGGCAAAATTTTTAATGATCTAAATGAGTTAGCCTGGTAAGTTGTTATCTTGAAGTGTCTGGCAATCGCTGAGGCTGGGCTTCGAGTAACGAATCCATTGGTTTCAAAGTTTTGTGTCATTAGTTGTTTTAACCAGTTTGGAACGTATTCTGCTACTCGCTGAGAGAGGTATCGGTCTGTTACATTCACTGGACAAAGGGACCTGACGTTCTTCTTGATATCTCTCATTTTGTTAAAATACTAGCAATTTAACGTCCCCGGTAGCTCGTGCGCTTTTTAAAACGGACAGGTAACTTTTGAGGACCAAAGTCCCTGTTGTTGACAACTAATCACCACCTGAAGTGACTTAGTTAGTTTCGGATGTTGACGTGAGAATCAAATTACATCCGAATGAATTAGGTAGGGTACAGTGTCAATTCCAGTTCGTTCTGCTTCCTAAACGGCTGCGGCATCACCGTCTCGAGCATTAAAACTGGGATAGTTCGTTCGGGAAAAGACGTTCGTCAGCTGTAATCGTAGCGCGCACAAGATCACTAGAACATCTATCTCCAAGGATCCAGTTAGGCAATTCAACACAGCTCATGGTAATTGTTTTTTATTTAATTTGCACGTTTCAAGCGTTTGATGAAACGGAAATTGATACCAAAACAATAATCATATTCGTCCTACAATTAGTACCCAACATTCCGTCCACTTACAGCCATCCAATTGTCGACCGTCTGCAGCATGGCATCAATGAGTCAGACAAAATAGCAGAGGGACATTCCCTAGTTTGTCTGTTTTTTTCGGGACTTTTTCAAATTTGACGTCAATTGTGTTGCATTCAGTTTATGTCCAAAACGGAGCTCAAGTTAGTGAACCTGCCAGTTAATGGTGCATTTACGTTTTAACAGTCGTTTTGGTTCCTGCTTGATGTTGAGTTTCACTGTCATTTTGTAGCATATGTTTCCTTACAGGCAATGATCGTCAGCGAATTCCGGTGACACTTTGCCCTGTATGTTGGCCGGACTGTTAGACTCTTTCTCGCAGTGTGTCTTAGCAAACCGTGGTTCACTCAGTCGAATTACTCGGTTCTCCTGTTCAGTGCGCCGAAGGTGACGTCATGCTCTCCGTTCAAGTCTTAACTCATCATTTGCAGTACTCCGAATAGATACAAAATTTGGACATTTATTTTTTAGTAACTGCCGCTACATTCTTGTGAGAGTCGAGGATGGCATAAATCGTGTAGCGTAGGTTTACGTGCGTAATCAGCATTTGAATGCGTTTTTTTGCCGGGCATGCTTAATAGACCATTGTTTCTCCCATTCGCCATCGCCACTCCTTTAATTACATTCGTTCCACCTACCCCTAGACATTTGTCATCCTCACTATTTTGAAACCCAAAATGTTTCAATACCAATCTCTTCTCCATCGTTTACCTGACAAGTCAATATGTCTCTGTAATTCACCAATGCTCAAGAGTCGACTCCCATGCACAGTGATGACTTAAAAATAGCTAGTTCAGTGTATTGTTGTGTTTGGTTGATAGTGCCCTCCAAAAAACTGATGACCGGCATTTGGGAGTGAAAAAACATTAATGCAAGGTGTATTTTAACAGTGGTGACAAAGCTGATCGAATTTTAGTTGGCGGTTTTCGGTTTTCAGCATACATATAATTGTGTGAGTGTGAAACAAAATGCATCTCACCGTTGTGTCCCTATTTGTGTGTGACTAATCATTTCTGTTTGTTTGCATAATAATGTGTGTTTAGATGGTGCTACTTGTAACAAATGATGTCTAATACTGACTGCATGGTAGTTGTATGTTTGTTCATTTTATTCTCTCAGTCTCTTGTCTCATTTCCTATTCGCTTTGGTCAATCATGATTTTGCAGAAGAACGCAGCACCTCCGCTTCCAGACATCCTGTCACACGTGTTCAACCAACGCATTACCGGTCGCCCAGTTTTCCCGACTTCTACTCGTCACGCCCGGAAGGCTGACCCAGACACAGACACGGAGGGGCAACCAATATGACGGGCTGATCCGGTTCGCTATGAGGCGCGAAAAAGTTCTGATGTTCAACTTTGAGCCAATTCACACTTCATACTACTCTTGATCTGTGTTGTTCTGTGATCTGCTTGTGTGAAATCTCATTGTTCCTTCCGTTTTTCCATACAAAACATGCTCGCTGTTTCCACACAGTATGGGGATCACCTGAGTTTTATTGTTAAAAATACTGCGCTGATTTCTGGTAGATCGTGTATTAAACTTTTTTTCCCAGTAATCTCACTCGCTTGCACCTACAGCCATCTAGGCAACCGGATTTTCGATTTTACCATGTGGCATTTTCCACGAACATAGTTAGTACCGTTGAATTTCCCTCACGATATGTGCAACAGTAGAAGAAATCCACAAAGCAATCTAACTGTGATACTAACCCGATCAATATATTTATTTTTCACTCGTTGTGCCGAGCCTATTTCTCTTTGTCTCTCTACCGTCTGTGTTGGTTTGATGGTGGACCCATTCTGGTCTGCCTGTCTGTTGGTCAGTCGATTTTCCGCCGGGATAGTCAGCGTGTGTGTTCGTGTATGTCCTAGTGTACATTTCTGAGCAAGCCCGTGCGACTCTGTCTATTATTTCGACCGGCCTGTCCAACCTGTTCTCTTAACAAACGTTATTCTGTATCTAACTCAGATTTCACCAAAATGCATCTCTTTTTTGTTTCGAGATTATCACAGTATCACGTGGTATCAAGCATTTCTATTTTCGGCTATTCTGCTATTCCAATAAAAACTCGAGTGCATAACCGCAGCAACTATGATCATGATGTTGAATGACCAGTTTAAATTTACTTTCTATTATCGTTTTCCTTTGGACAAATACACTGCTCTCGAATGGTTAAGCAATATTTTGCTTTGATGGGATTTAATATTTCCAATAGGTTGACTTTCATGTATTAACGTCCTACTGAATTCAGAACGGAATTCACCTCTATTCATAGGGTCAACACTAATCATCACCCCCAGAATTAATGCTCCGAACAAACAAACTGGATCCAGAATGTAAGTGATCATCCGCCGGGTTTGCACTCGAAGTTTGATTACACTGCCACTGTCCATCCTGTTGGGAAACAGCGGTTTATCACACTCGGTGCGAAGGGTGTGTGTGAACGACATCGGACAGCATGCCATCCGATAAAAGAGTGCTCCATCACAGTGATGCAACGTGAGGCTTGGTCACCATGTTCAGTTAACTGGACTCCACATAGTATCCTACTGTGTGCAGCGTCCAATGGACCAACCCGTTGTTGTATACCTGTGCCCCTTCACTAGAATTAGTCGTTTGGATAGAATCAGTACTGTTTTTTTTATAGAAAAACCTTTGCAGTGCGATGTCTGTCCAAGTAATAGGAGTGTCAAGAAGTTAACTTCACTCACACTGTGACCAAATTCAGAAAGGGATTTCATTTCATTGTTCTTAAAAGGTATTGACGGTCTTTGTTAGCGGTTATCTTAGGTTAACCTCTTCTACGAAAACGTTTGAAACTGTTGTCCAGCATAAACGTACCGTTTAGGAGCATACAGCTTCCATGCAAAAATTGGGTACTTTCCTATCCAATATCGATTCTTTTCTGTATGCCACGATGGACTGAGTTTGGTCAACATTACTACGATGACCACAGGGCCTGAAAAAAAACATTGACGGCAGTTTGGCGATTGAGCATTCACATCCTTCATGTGTGTTTCTGGTTTGGTAAACGAACTCAGGACGGTTGTTTCTATGCGTTTCCACATGGAATCCGTTGTGAAAATAGAGCGTAAACCCCAATGAATTCGATTCCTCACGCCTGCTTTAGGCACTCGTATTAACACGTTCCTGATTAATAGAATGTTTGTCTTGCGATAGTTGGACGAAATTTTGTCTTAAGAGATTTTCTGGTTCATTGTACTTCACACTCTGTCTGTCAAATTCTTAGATTCCCGATGTGAATAAGACAACTTGGTTTTACACCAACTCAATTGCAGAAAGATAGGTAACCTAATGCCAGTAACAAGAGAATACGGGCCCAACCGAAACTGGTGATCGTTGGTCCATAAAACAGTGCCACTGATTGCATACACTTTTTAGTAAAAAAAAATTCTGTTCGCCTGTCCTTAAATCGTGTATGAAGTAAGTATTTTGCAAGATGAATTTTTTCTCACGTTCATCAATCGCATAACATATGATACAAACGCTATAAAATACTGTGCAAGAAAACAAACATTTACGAGCCAACGAACAAACGTGTAATACCTACGTGTCTACAATAATTACAGCTATTTCAGCGCTAAAGTACATTCATCTTACTCCCAGAATTGTGGCTGCCGAGTGGCAACCACCAGGGCTTTCATGAAATCAACCAACCGATAATGTCTGCTACGCCCAATCGCGTTGACTGCTGAATGTGTTTTATGCAGTGTCCAGTGATGGTTTAAGATTTGCAAGAGTGATCACACATTCATGTGAATGACTGAGATATACTTGTGGCAAATTATTCCGGAATATGAGTATTAGTTTCTCGTTTACAGCCTCTTGTCGGTTCTACCTATGCAGGTTTGTCCGCAGCGACGGGTACTACAAAAAACAGAAAAGGCAGGGACATCTCCATTCAAATAAATTCAAGTTACTGTTTACACTATTTTTGCTTTCCTTAAGTTCACCTTGGTACGTCAGCTAATGAACAGAGAAATCAGAAGCAGTTTTTGTACGATGTATCTCTTGAACACACTTCGATGCATTTTAACAAGTATATACTGCAGTCTGCGAGTTTATGTTGCACGACTTGCATTCTCTCAAAGTGGGTTTGCAAAATCCGGAACGTTTTTGACCAATCTAATAATTTATCTGGAATAACACTTAACAGGTGACACAGTTTCGTCATTTCTCCACATCCCGAACTACACTGAAATCAAAGTGAATCGCTTCACATAAGACAACTAACAGTACCCTATGTAATACCAAGCGAACTATGAACTAGGCAGGGCTCTTTTTATAATTATCTGATCAACGGTAGCCTGCTATTGGACGTGATAAACAAACACTATTCATCTACCTAACAGTCATTGTTCTATCTGTACATTTCTGTCCCATTGTTATTAATTATCTGAATGAAAGCAGTGGTCTCAGACGAGGGAAAGAAATCCGGCGTATTAATGAAAGAATATTTTCGGAGTTAGTCAGACCTCACTGCTCCGTATACCTTGATTATTCATTGGATCCACTGTGGGCACCCAAGTATAATACTGGTGACGCTTACTTTGCCATCTACCAGCATGCTAGATGTCGACTCAGTTTCACTCATAGAGAAGTGCTTATTATTGATCACGGATGAGTAGATTCCCTTGACGACAAAGTTCGAATCGCTTGTCATATCGGATGAGGATTGTCAGACGCTGTGTTGAACGTCGATTGAGCGGACTTATCTGCTTCCGTATCTCACATTATCTCGTGAACTTCTGGACGAAAGGTTATCATTGTCAGTACACTCAATGATATGGAAAACATGTCAGGGTTGTAATTAGCCTGATTCTGTATATGGCGAGTTCAATAAGTTAAGTAGGGAACATGTGTAGACGCTGAAATCTCCAGGAAAAGAGGGAACTGGTTGTTTTACACAACTTTACGGTTGATTTTTATGATATATTGAAATCTTATAAGTAGTTTGGCAGGTTGATGAATTTAGATGAGACCCAACTGTGAAAAGTCAGGGCTTTGGCTGGATTCGAACCAGCGACAGAAACACCATGCCTCTACGCGGCAAGCGCTCTACCAACTGAGCTACGAAGCCAGTTGATAGAGCGCTTGCCGCGTAGAGGCATGGTGTTTCTGTCGCTGGTTCGAATCCAGCCGAAGCCCTGACTTTTCACAGTTGGGTCTCATCTAAATATTGAAATCTCTTTCGAACATGGAACTCATGTAAGTGCGACCGAAACTTCCCATTACTTTTGAATGCCACGTGACCATCTGAAACAACAGAAGTCTATGGAACCACTACTCTGATCTTTATTTTGTTTTTTATCCCCGTACGTTTTTGAATGCATTCCATTTTGCTGTTCAAAATAAAAGTACAGTCAGCATGAGCATCCTGTGTGTGTAGTGGTCGGCACAAATGTGCCCTCTAACTCAGCACTCTACTATTGTCTTGGTCGTTGTGACAGGTTGGACGTACACACTTGCGCACCAATGTGGCTAGGACGACAGAGTAAGATGAGGATGACCAACACAAGAGATGTGGTGATTCTGTTGCCAGCCCCATGCCAAACTTCACCCAGAGGGCACAGAGTGATTTTACAAAAGATTTAATGACACGATAAAACGGGTGTTGTGTGGAGAAGTTCACACTGAGACAGCTGTTATCTACAACGATAGGCTCAGTTACCTTTGCCTATCATACGTGTTGCCACGTAATCCAAAGGGGATTAAGCGGCCTTAACTGTCGGATTCATGAAACATCGCACCTTATTAAAGACTGCCATACTTCATTTACAAAAATCCTACCATACGTACCTATCTACATTCCGGACGTCTAACATGTAGCAGCTTAAAGGTAACACGTTGTTCTGTGTTCTCACTTTACAGTTTGATACCTATGCATGGTATTCACGCTGCCACCTTGGTAAAAAGTAACAGCTAGTCTGTAGTTGTAACGTATGTTAGACATAGTCTCGCGCAAACCTTGGATTTGACGAGCACTCGCGTAGTACTTGGTTATTTTCAAAACATGTTATATGCTACTTGACCGTGTGCCTGGGTTCAGTGAATAAAACACCGATTCATACTAATCAACGGTTATCAGTCGATGATAAAGCGAATATTATTGAAAGGCTTTCGGAGCCACGCGCCTTTAAGAGCTGCATGGTTAAGTTCATGGAATTCATAAACAATTACTGATTGAAGGAAGCCAGTGAGACATCGTTGTGTTATCATCATTCAGTACGTCGGAATTTTAGTGACGTCGACTACAGCACATTTCACAGAGCGAAGCATATGCGCTAGAAAAATGGCCGTCCTTTTAGTAGAAACGGTTATATGCAACATGGCGACGTATTCTATCGACGTTTTATTGATTAAAAATCTTAAGACTTCTAATGTGTCCGTCTGATAAGGGAGAAGCAAATAATGTCTAGGTTAATGCAAAGTAAGCGTTGTTTTGCCTAGTTTTAAATCTATATCTGTAAACTTGGGATGAAAGCAAGTGTTTGTATGAATGAGGGAAATAATTGCTGGTAGCAGTTGTCCAAAATACTTTTGGAGTATAATAGTAACGACGTTCCAGAGCAGGTGGACCCACCTTGTAGTATCGTAATTTATAGTAAAATATATTAGATAGAAAGCACACTTGCTAACGCTGTTGTTTAGTAGCATAGCCACTGGGGAAAAATATACCAAACGATGTAGCTGCCTGCGTTGGCTCCATTGAACGCAAACGAAACTGCCGTCCTGTTCTTACAAACACTCCCAAAACGTTTGGATGGCCGAAACTTTGTTCCGAATTTTCTGGTTGAAGTAGGTCAGAGAATGACACTCGAGAGGCGCCGGTTTTTCCACCTCGTGCATAAAACACCCTTTCATCGCCTCCGTACAGAATTTTCCAGCGTTCTCCTCAGAAATCTGTCGACAAACTGTACTGCAATCATACAACCAATAGATAAAAAGCCAATTAATCTGCTAAATGTAAATTTGGAGGATGATACCCATATGTAACTCGGATGGTTTACAAACGGAAGCATTATAAGTTTCGCAACTTCTCCGCAGAGACAGACAGATTCTTGATATTGTCTGTTTCTTGGTGGGAACGCCACTTTTACCCGTTGGACCAGGTCAGTCACAACCCATTGTTATCCTTGCAACAAGTGCTGATGACTCAGTCACCCACCTGTCCCGCTGTCACATATAAAATTCACAACCAGATGCACGGGGGTCGACTGTCGTAGCAGGATTGCCCAGGCTTTTCACGCCGGAATCCACAAGTGTCATTTCTGAGCACTGACAGTGTATTACTAATCAGTGGTTTGGTAGGATTTTTAATTTAGAAAATAACCGGCTAGGCTTCGGCTGAATTCGAAACTGATGGTTACCGCAACAAAACACAGGGTGGGATTTTTTGTTCTGGCTAGAGTTTAAAGTTCTCCTCTGGGTTGAACGACAACCTTCAGAAATACGTTAACCACAGTACGATTTGCAGAGGTTCAGTTGACTGAGTGTTCACACGATTATGTGTGCTTTGATGCGCAAAACTGTGGGTTAGCCTACGAGGTCTGCATGTCACTGTACCATGGATGGGCTTGGCGATATGAGGATTCCTGATCAACAATAGAGCTCAAAATCATATAAAACAGTCTACCGACAGATCCACCAGCAAATGTTCGGTGGAAGGTGGTCACCCACAGAGGAAATCTTATTGTGTTTAGGATGCCTCAGTCTGCCCAGATAGGCGAGTCAAGGTCGTTGTCACATAAGTGAAATGGAAAAAAGAAATGAATCAACAACGTTACAAAGCTACTCACAATGACTCACAAACTGTGTTCACATCAGATTCCATCACTCTAGATCCGCTGTAGGTTGAAACAGGTTTCTCCCTGAACAGCAGAAAAATTCCAGTGAATTCGGTTTTTCTAGTATACTAACAAGGATTTTGCCACGATTAGACCATGATAACAGCGCGGTTACATAGAAGCATACGGCTAGGCGCGGAAGGACGAAGTGTATTTGTTCAAGCAATTGACCGGTAGTTTATATATACAACGAATTCACCAAGCATGAAACATGATGTGCAACAAGCGACTAAACAATGACAGATTCTACACAAGATTGCCAGATCTGGTGTTTGTCTTTTTTTCAGCCAACAATGAGCATGTGAAATGAACTGAGGTACATACCGTGGGCTCGCACTGCATTGGGTTGTTTGAGAACTCAATAATCAATGGCTTACCGTCAACCTCCCTACTTCACTATCCGATTGGCAGCCGACGTTTATAGATGAGTGCCATACGAAAGTAAGATGTCACTGAAAATCTTCTTCGTGAGCGTCGAGGTGCGACTGATTGCGCAGCCAAAACGTACCAACTGTTGTGGTCATACCAGGGACAACATCATTTGTTACAGAGAAGAACAAAACACGTGCTTTTCATATTTTCAGGGTATTTGTTGAAGGTACACTTATATACGTCAAGCCTCATTTTACACATAGAACTTGAATGAACATATTTTTAGTTCAGTTCACACATTTTCATCGGATATCCACAGGACAGTATTCAGTCGTTCTCATATTTCAAATAAAATGAAAACTTATTTTGTTCAGATAAGTTTTCATATAGTGTGTGCGCCACCTGTCAGTGGTCCTGATCATATTTACCATGAAAAGTAACACATCCGCAGGTGTAACACTTGGTTGATCGTCCGAATTGATGTAAGATGCACAACCTGGTTTGAAATGATAACAAAAACTGTACAAACAGAATAAAAGTGGAAAACTTCAAAGCAACTGGTCGCCAAACCCAAGACGTTGTATGAAACTTAACAATGAATGATCGACTTATTCTTCTGTCTAAAGTAATGAGGACAGAAACAACCAAATCAATCGAATGAAAATGTTTCGTACGATACAGTGAAAAAGGAAAAAGGGAGAAGGTGACCGCCTTCTGAGACGATTGTCTTTTCAGGCTGCTGGAGATTCAGCACAGTCAAAACTCACACATCCTAAAGGAAAAACTTGTTTTTACAGTGAAACTTCTGCCAGAGAACTGACGATTCCAAGGTTTCCACATGAAGGTGTCATAACTCTTCACGAGACCGAGAAAAACGACCAGAAGAAGATCAGTAATTACGTAAGTATTGATAGAAGAGTAGCATAAGTAAGCAAGGTACGTGATTCCACGAAATGTGATGGTCACACGAGTGTGCAAGATCGAATTCCATGGAGAACAGATTGAATGGTAACATCATGAGAGTCGGTTATGTACATTCAAACTTTGGCGATTCCGGTAGCACGCTACCAAGATGCATCGACTGTGTTAGTGTCAAGTATCACAGCATTGTCGTCTTGCGCTTTTTGAACGAGGTTAGCGTTAGTACTCGGAACTTCTTTAGATCTGCACAACTAAGAAATTACAGTCTTTTAGTTAAATTCTTGGTCACTTAGTTCAGCTATGCACAACGCATATCCTGCATGATCCACCAAGACTGAAGGCTAGGGGTGAGACTTTATAGTTGGATGCAATTGTCACGGTAGGGAACTCATTGGTCGTCTCAGTCATCTCGAGAATTCCGGATCTTCGTTTGTAGAAGGCAGGATGGAAGCTAACTAACATAAATGCAGACTCTGTAAAAACATGTGATCCGCAAGTAGCGGTTAACAGTTGAAAGACTTTGAACGGGCCACTTTCTGAAAACCACGATCTTCCAACGAACTGTAGAGCCTTTTCAGCCCGGCGGCGCGAGCTTCTCCCTTGTACGTCACCATCTCATTCGAAACATCTGTCGGATCGTTAACTTTCCACGTGATGAGGCCAAACGACTCGGTTTAGGCAAAGTTGTACATGATCGGACTTTATATAGAGAGCAGTCTTTCCATTTGTGAAAAGATCAATATTGGATTGGTGGTAGACAAACCCGGAAATCCCAGTCTGCCGAGACGAACTGAAGCATGGATGACTAAATTGTGTTCCGGGAGGCGCAGTCATTGCCAAACAAGCAGACCAATTGTAAAATTCCTCTGAGCGTACTGATATAGACTCGTTTCAAAACTAACGGCTGATTAATCTTTCAAGCTAAGTGGTGTCCGAGCAGATAGATGGGCTGAAGCTACTTCAGAGACGCTTGGGTGATTTCTTCCATTGTCTTACGGAGTTGTAGTCGGTGATGACTGCAGTCTTTATCTCACCATATGGATGCAATACCTAAATAAACAACCGAGTGGGAGGCATTCAGGAAGTGGATTATGTCGAGGCTGAATTGAACGGATTCTCCGCGGTAGCCGTCGTTCTAATTTTACGGTTGCCACAAATGACTACGAGATACATCCTTATAGATTCTCCTTCTAATCCAACCACGTGTTTCCAGTAGAAGCAACTTTAAGCTTCTCCGAGGAACTAGTCTGGTTCTCAGTCAGTAGACGAAACGACTATCTATAGTGTTGTGGAAATGAGAGCCAGTCTTCGATTGTGATATAACTACCACTCATGCAGTGCCATGATAAATAGTGGAGGTGACAATGAGTCACTTTGTCGAACACCGCGTTGAAACTGAAAGAAAGAACCTACAGCAGTGGTAAACACATTTCAGTGCAGTGATGCAGATCACACTTAAAAGCTTCAAGTATTCTTGACAGGTTATCACTAGATCTTCCAGAATCAGTCTGGCAGTTAGTTGACATCATGTGAAACCTCCCTTGGTTGATTGGTGTACTTTGCAGATAACCTTTCTGCGCACAGAGATGTCGATGTGGCTTCGCACGACAATCTGCACAGAATGTCACTATTAAGTTGGAGTAAAGCACTAGAAATGGCGGATTTTAATCATCCAGGGCTAGACTTCATGAACCCTTTGGTCACTACTGCAGCATTTTCTCCCGTTGGTAGTTTATTCGAAGAAGTGTTGAAGGCTGGATAATTTTAGGACCAGACGAGACAACGGGTTGACCAAGCTCTGTCCTGCATTGATTACATTCTTTCTAACGAGGTTAGCATGGTAGGTAATCCAAACATTATTGGCTCCGCTTGGTTATAATGATCATGAAACAAATGAATTCAGCTACCGGTATTAAACTAGACAAGATATTCTTCAAAAATACGGATCTAACGACCTATCACAAGGCGAATTCCGCAGGGCTGAAGAGAGCTTACCAAGGGTAAATGACCTGACTCCATCATCACACTCAGCCAAGTTGACCTCTGGCAGAGTATAATCAAAAAAATCCCCGACGCCGTTAACAACCATGTAACAGTAAAGTACTTACGGCCAAGTGGACAGCCGAAAATCCTAAAACAGAACAAAACGTTTGTTAACGTCGAAACGTTCAACCTGGAACAGGTACCAACTAGAACAAACTGATAAATGGATTGAGAATAACCCAACGTTACGAGCAAGTTGTAATAATCTACGTTTCAACCACTTCGGGTGGTCTTCCTCGCGAGTGTTGTAATCGAAATGTCTAAGTAAAGCGGGCCGAAGGAAGAGTTTGGTCAGCAGCACCTTCAAGCTAGCACTAAATGTCAAATCCAAATGCCTGAACGACCACGATTTCTGACCACTTGTTTAGTATTAAATGTAACGTTGCACAAGCGTTATCTTTTCTTTAAGCTGAACTAATAAAATGTTAAGTCGTCAATTTTAGAACCAGTTGTTTGCTGTGAGCTTTTTCAGCCATGCAAAATGAATGGTGACCAGTTACACAAATCAAAACTTGCCACGAAATCAATAAATTCGACGAACACAGGATGGATTATGGTCTGCGGTAGCAGGTTGGGTAGCTTGTAAACGTACGTTCATGATATGCTTGTCAGCCTTGAGATAGGTGCTCTTTTTGTAGAGTGTTGCAAGCTTTTAGAGGTTTCAAGTAGGTTGGGAGTAGGGCACCAGTGTGCACCCAAGCATGACCAGTACGACTTGAAAATCATAGGATCAATCGTTGATAAAATTTGCACTTTGGTGGTTGTGAAGAGGAGGTGGCAGACTTCGTTAAAGATTCAGAATGCTTACACAAGAGTTAGCTGATGAGAAATGTTTAGCTATGAGTACCAAACTGGGTAGCGATAGATATTTTCAGGTTATTTTCCGGAGAGTTCTCAGATAAATTTAGACGAATCATGTTATTATTCGTTCAACGTAATCTGTTCCCCAACGAAATATGAGAGAACTAGCGCAGAACTTCTAGGCAGACATTCTTTCAGGCGAAGTACTAATAACGGGGATGTGATAAACAATAGAATATTCTGTTATATATGATAAGCAATCTAGAACGTAATTAAACGTGTCGTCACAAGATTTATAAGCTTTTAAGATTAAAGTAAACCGAGAATTTTTATATGAACCGGTGTTGGATGGTTTTGAAAAAAATACAGACCAGTGGATGTTTCCACTTTTCCAAGGGCAGTAATAGTCGGACGGTTGACGGAAAAAAGTGAATGAAGAATGATCAGTAGAGATTCGGTTGCAGCGCGTCTCCTTTTAACAAACAACAAGTGGGTAGGGTCAATGGTGGTTGATGAAACATGTTTTTACTGAATCATCGTGTTTCTAATGATTACGCTATCCAAACTACTTGGTTTGGCTGCTCAATTACATACGTCAATTTTGCGTTTGAATCCATAAAATCATGACGCTTTTAAAAATGGAACCTTTAGCTATTTCTGGATTGAACGTACATACATACATACATATATAGAGTGAACTAACAGCGAATCGATTTGTTCTATAGTTTTTAATCATCTTCTAGATAGTTAGTTGCATAAAGTAACCGCAAATTTTTAGTGAGCGGTTTAGCTGATAGAGGAGGATTCATGCTGATATTAAATCACTTTTGGCATACTAATATTGTACCTGAGGGCTGATCCGTTTTACACAGTCTATCTGATTAAGTTAGTGAGCGAAATGTTCCAAATCGCTTGGTGGCTGTTCCTTCCAATTTATCAGTAGGTGTAATGATCTTCGTGAAGATAGGGGCTCATTGGCGAGTTGAATGAGATTGGAAATACTCTGAGTAAAGCGATCTAACCAATCTAGCGGGAAATCGAAGCACCAAATTCGCCACTGAGGTACAGTTGTGTAACAGACAAATGTTATTTTAACTGACTGTTACAAAGTCCAGTTTACGGACACTTAGACTGTAAACATCGGAGAGATAATCAATGTAGTCGAAGTGATAGAGTTTCATGCTCAAACTTTTAGTCCAACTGAACAGATGTCGTTTTTTCTGTTGTTCAACAATATAAAACATTAAAATTTTAAGTCTTTGCTACATTGAACACTACACGTCAAAATATCAAAGTGGTCATCATATAACTGTAAAGATAGAAGAGTTCACTCCTAAATAAAATACGAAGCAGTAGTCGTGGTATTGAACTCTACATCACGGTCCTAGTCGGACAGTATTCATCAGAAAGCTTATCATTAACTTTGGGATAAAAGCGACGATTCTAGAAGCAGTTGCTGATTAATAGAAGTTGGAGTAATCTACAATACACAAAACTGGAGTTGAGGGGGGGGAATTTACAGACAGAAGAAGGTTTAGAAAGATTACGTGCTCGACTGCTCTTTAGGTGGTTTGGGCCAAATATTTTAAAGGTTCACTAATCAACCTATGTTAATGGTGGAACTTCATCGTACACAATTTCTTATTGGTAGTGCAGTCAAAACCCTGAGCTATTGATCTTTAACGGAGCTATGTTGACCAGAACTCATCAACCAGGGCTGTGTGCAGAAAAGCAGTTAGAGAAACCTATCGGGTTGTCGTGGTGTTGATGACATACTGCTCGATGTGAACGTATAGATGTCCGTACTTTGTTCGGAGATAATCAAAAGGTGTTCGAATAAATGTTACGCGTTAGTTTTGAATAGGTTATCATAAATGACTTTAGTAGATGCACTTTGCAGAGACATGTTGCGTGCTAAACTGTGGAATGTCCGTACTGCACACGGATATGAAACAAACACACTAGTTCTATCACAACGTCCTCTCAACCAGAATAACGAGTTTGCTTCCGTTGACAACGTGGTTGAAAACTGCGCTACACTATAGAAATATTCTGTCTCATATTTGATAGGTTTCTCCCGGTACTTTCGAAATTGTGCTGCTGTCAAGCCACATGACCAGCAATATTGTATTAATTGTGTGTCGTGTAGTTAAGGAAGCTGGCTGTGGCCATCTATAACGCAGTCATCCGAATCTGAATGACACACATTTACTGGGATTGTTTTTATAGTGTTCATTAGTCCGTAAATAAGGACCTCCAAAAAGAAGCATGTGTTAACGTAATCAATGTCTGCTGTGCACCCTGTATGACAATGTAAGGTACAAAAGAACGCAACTAAGATTTGACCATAATGGTCCTCATTGTGCATTAGACTTTAACGCATACTGCATTCCTCAATGAAGTGATATTCATTTTAGAAATTCATCGAGGTATGGTGAGCGATATTGTTTACGGTAGCCAGTCAGATCTGTGACTTTTTCCACCACTGCTGTCTTGTACAGCTTTGGTTTATACCAGAAGGAAACACACTCCACCGGAATGTCAGGGAAAGCATCGTGATTAGGTAAAATGACTGCCTCTAATTTATGCGTTGAATTCTGTGCAAGACTCAGTTGGACTGTGCAAAACATCTGTCGCGCAGCAGGGTATTTTTTTTAAATCTTGAATGTTATGTGTGTTACAGCAAACCTGCAACTGATACCTTAGGTTCGCATGCTGCCATTTTCAGTCAATGATCATGTAGGCTTATTTTCCTCATTTTGCTAAACTGTTCATAAAGGACACTGGTGTATATCAAACGTGCAAGTTTCTCGTGACTGCTAGGCGAGGACCACTGAAAAAGAGCTGTTCAGTGAGGAGTTCCACGTAGACCTTTTGTACAGCCTTCGACAAAGTCGACTGCTCTGTTTTACTTGGAAAGACAAGCAATTATGATCTCATGGGGTAGTTGGTTCAGTGGTTCGATGAGGGTCTAATCAGATGGATGTAATCCCAACATGCAATAACTACACTCAAGTTTTCTCACGTTAAGCATGAACGAATAATCATGAACTCATTTGTGCGTTCCGCTCCACCAGCATATGACATAATTAAACTAGTTGTGGAACGTTCTCAGTCGGAATGTCTAGGTCGGCGAACACTGGAACATAGGCGACTGACCCGAGCTAATAAATCCACCATTATGCTCAGCACTCCCTACGGCGTCATCCTCTGAAGCATTAGATGAGTAGTCTACTGCTACTACTTGTAGACCAAGGTAACCTCCGAGAAGCAGGTACTTGGCGCACACTCTGTTGGGCTGGTTATCCAGTGAACAATGTCTAAGAAAACGGTGTCCGTTCTACAGTAGATGACCACGTTAGTGCTTCGATGGTAGGCCAATTGCAAAATGTCAGCCATCGAACCACGTCCACGCGCCTGAAATTCAGTCAAGGTAGGTCTGTCATATTCCGTATTGTTTATGGTCCGACTATTTTTCAGACATTGTTAATACAAAGGACCACATCTGTTTTTATCTGTCAGCCACAATCCGCTCGACATCGGTCAGTAAACGACTATTCTGGGTGGGTGAGACCCAACTCAACAGTCTGGCCGGGAACCTCCGGACCTCAGTCAACAAGAACGATAATCGTCTGCTCCACATGTATGCTACTCAGAAATTGGCTGTCACAGCCACCCGGTGCCATTTGGATGCAAACTGTATCGTGAAGTGGACACATCCAAGAAGCGATCATTACCGGTATGTTACTTACGTGATCGTGCGACAGCGCGACATTCGTGAATTGTATGTCACGCTAGTGAATGTAACCCGACTTGTCATGTTTATTCTTGTAGATAATACGTTTTGTCGTAGATCATCCCAGTGACTGCATAAACGGTGTTAAACCATTGCAAAACTCGGCGTGCAGTTGCTGCTGGTCGGAAAAACGCTTTTGTACATACCATTTCGAAGGCATATGGCAAGACCTTGGGGAAAATATCTCGGCAGTAGTCAACGGGCCGGTGAGCGCTTAGAGTCAGAAACACCCGGACTGTTTCTGTAAGAATGCAGCCATCTCCAACTTGAAACGAGAGGAGAATACGGCATTTGCTGGCTACGTAATTGACCCGGACAAAAAAGAGAAATTAGCAACGTTCCAGAGTGTTTACCGATAACTCGCCGAAGGGCTTCGCGGGATCGAGGATGACTGTTGGAGGAAACAAGGTGGGTCAGTTCATATTGACGCTGACCGCTAACAACGTGAGAGGTCACACGACTCGCGCACAGCGGTTTTTGGCTTTTTCGCTTCGCTTACGAAAGCACTGATTAATGTGGACTCTGGCGCTTCACGCACTCAGTTAGAGGACATCATGAAAATCTGTTGCAAGCAAGTTGATAACCTACTAAACTATCTTGCTACCGTTGACTGAGAGACCGTAGACAGCTTGCTGAACAAGACATCAAAGTTTCATTTGACCTCTTCTTAGACTTACCAGAGATCAAGATGGCTACTGCAGAACTGGAGGAATGAAAGGCTGCAGGTAAACGTGGATTGCCAAGAGAACCTTTAGTGGATGGCCGTCCGGTTTTGAAATGTGCTTTGTTTCGTCTGTTCACTCAATTTTGGAACCACTCACGAGCTCAAGACTGCTTCGATCATAGCATGCAGTACACCGGTAGTTATCGGAACATGAGTCAACTCAGCATCGCCAGAAAAGTGTTAGAAAAGGTTATGCCAAATTGACTCACTGGGGAAGATTTGTATGTTCCTGAGAAACAGTGTGGGGTTTGGGCGGGTTCAACCATGACCGACCTGATGTTCGCTACTCGACAGATTCATGAGAAATTTCATGAATGCAACCTATTACTGTATACCCACTTTGTAGGTTTCATAAATGGCTTTTGACCTCGTGAGCCACGAGACCGTTGCCGACAGTGATTAGTTGGTTTGTAAATCCAGATGTTTTTCAGTTTGATGACATCTTTTTGTGGACGTGAAGACGAAGGTACATTCACGTGGATCGACCTCTGACGATTTTGTCATTTTCGTTGGCGCTGAGTAGGGGCGAGTCCCAGTTGTAACCTTATCTATTTTATACTTGACTGCAGTGCTAAAAGTTGTTCTTCAAGGTCTGGTGGAGGATGTCGCACAGATGAAGCCTATTGAGTATTCGACGATTTGACCCCTCAAACCAGTTACATACCTCGAGGATGCGCATCTTTTGTTTGTAGAAAGGAGTACGTTGATTGTATATATCGAAGATGGACTTCAGCTATTCGCCCTAGCTTTCCTGATAGCGACATACAAATTTGGTTTAGATGTTAACACCACTAAGATATATTTGTTCATCCAGACTTGTTCGAGTGGAGGTACTGCGCCTGCATCTGGAAAGTGTATCCTTGAAGACAATGTAGGTGGCAGCATGCGATTCTGCTACGTGTGTGGCCGTCTGTCAAACAGATCTGTCGGTGGGTGATGAGTTGCGAGTTTTTGTAGCAAGGGCTAGGGCTGCTTTCGGGGTTATTGAAAGAGATGTCTGGAAGAACCACAGCGTGACGATGAATAATGAACCTCATGACTAACGCTCGATGGTGCTGTCTAATTTGATGTACAGCGATAAAGCTTGAACACTATACTAATGGAATGTGCGGAATCCGAGCCGCTTCCATCTGTCTATTACATACCCTGGATATTTTGCGGCCAAAGGTGGTTCTGAACGCTCAAATAGTTTGGAGAACGGACACAGAGGGAATGGAAGCCAAGCTGACGTTCAGTCAGCTTCGCTTGCTAGAACACATCTGCAGGATAGGTAACGGCCGAATTCCGAAATAGCTGCGGTTCATACAAGTGAAATCAGGTGGGCTAAATCCTGATAATCAAATATTATGATACCAAGTGAGATATCCAATTAGACCTTTGTAATGTAATGTCGACTTTCGATCTTGGTGGACATATTCTTGAACCGGACGGTCCAGAGGGATAATACCCGGGTGGGCATCTAGGGGTTTGATTAGCGGCATTTTTACTGTCGTGGATTGAAATGCGCAGTACACAGGAACAGTACATATGTCGTGGGACGCAGTGGAATGGTTGTATGACGTTGCGGTGAATGCGGTCACGAATGCCTTGACCATCTCCGATTATTAAGTCATCAACCCACTTAAAGTACACCGTCAGAGAAAAAACGATGAATACATTAGACCCAAGTAGATTATGTGGAATACGTCTTTCTTTTTGAAAAAGGCCAACAGTATAGCGTAAGATGTCTTGTGCACGGACATTTCGTTCGCATCTCATCTGTTACTACAGCGAAATTAGTACAGTCAATAGATAACAAGCAGGCATGGCAACAATAGTGAGGAATGCGGGCGTGATAAGCGAGGTCAAAATGATCGAGACTGATGAACAGGGCATTCAGATGACGCGGCATATGTCTGATAAGGACGGTTATATTACAAGGTCATAGGATCATGGGCAGTTAAGTGAGGTGTGGATGGAATGTTAATAAGCACATTTAAACTGGACTAGAAACAAAACTGTTAGACAAGTACATGGTAGAAAGTAAAATATAACGCTCACATCAATGGGAAGGTTTTGGGGATGGGATAAAATTACCAAGGGAGAGATAAATTGATAACCATTTGTTTCTGGACATAAATCACCGGGTTGGTTCGACGAATGGCAACATCCTCTG
>LUCH01000636.1:52134-65993 GCA_013368495.1 Paragonimus heterotremus | reverse complement strand
AAGCAAAGGATAGCCTTGTTTACTCAGTAGGTAACCACGAACCTCGAAATATTATTATTCACTGAGGTCCAAACGCGTTCGGTGTCGCTCAGAAGACGGGTTTTACTTCATATACACCTACTGAAATCCTTAGTGACCATTCTCAGCTATGTACGTATTATTTGCTGCTCCATCAGACCGGAAAAGCTCCTCATTTCCAAATGAGACGTATTCATGAACCAGTTATTCTGAGTGGGGTTTCCCAAGGGAACACCCTCTCCTGTTGTCTTGTAGGTCAGAATTTTGGGTTAGATGTTCGAGGTGAGATTCCTCAAGTCAACCTCATCCAGTTAGCATAAACGACGAAGAAGTATCAAGAGAAAACTTTGCTTCAACGGATCACTCCATTCATTTTTCACTTTTTTTCTTCTTCGATTTTATTTTTTGTCTGTTCAAGACGAAACAAATGATGAACACAAACTTTTAATGTTTGTATTGCCTAAAAGCAGATCCGAAAGCATTTCTGATGCGTACTGTCTAAAGTCTGGAAGTAGACTCATGCTGCCTCTCTAAATGCACCACCTTTTTACATCCAACTTTGCCGTTCATTTTAATTTGCAACTGGTTTGTGCTATGAATGAATATTTCTCCTTTATGGTCTCTGATGACTGTGAGGCCGAATTTCGCAATCCAGCCCAAATGAGAATTGCATCGAGCTTTAAATTAGGGTAGGGCGTGCTCGATTACACTGCAGTGAAAAGTCGTTTGCTTGACTTTAGTTTTAACGTCTAGGTCAAGTTTAGTCAACACAAACCATAGGGATATGGTTTGTTTGTTGTATTTACATATGCTCCAACAGACAGTCTGTCAAACGCTGTCGAGAATGCTTTCCACTATAGTGTGTTCCATCTGAGAGAAACGAAACATTTGGAAACCACTATTCTCGCTGGTTGTGTGAAAACGCAGCTCGATCTTCTTGCTCCGATAGAGAAGCGGCAAGGGTTTTTGTGTCCTGGCGGGACGCACTAATGATGGCGATCGACTATTAGAATTAGGCATATCTCTAACGTCTTTCTGGTGGGTGTAAGTTATAACCTTGTGAAATTGTTGTTAATCATGTACAAGCAGTTAGCCTGTGGTTTCAACCGCCAAAATAGAAGAAGGGTAAAAACGGGATATAGGCATAATTCAAACTACCGTTGAGTAGTTAAATCAGTATTAGTTAAAAGTCAGTGACAGATCACTAGTGCTGTAACTTGCAAGTGGTTTCAGCATTCATTCCACGACCTTTCAGTAAAATGAAGGATATTTTGATGGAGGGTGTTGTCTCTCAGTACTATTGAACCGAACGGTGCATCTCCCTAGACTAGCTGCGTAGTATTTTGCTTTCGGTTATGGATAGCATCGTTTGCACCCGCAAACAGAAAATGTACAAACGTTGGAGCAATGAAGCACTGCTAATCGTCCCAGGTCTGTTATTCTTGAACAAGTTTCGTTTAAACGTCGGAATACATTGTCGGTAAAAGTACAGAAAAGTACACAAAGAAATCTCCAACTTATGTTTACGTATTCTGCTATTTGTTGCGAGCGTTGGATATAGGTGCAAGTAGAGCTCAGTTTACTAGAATCACATAAATAGAAGACTGCCAGTTTAATGCAAAACAAAAGGTCCAGTGGCTATCATCCAGAATAATGCATCGTTGTGGTATTAATGGAGTCATTGTTATATGGTATACATGGAACGGCATTTTCGAACTGCTCGCATTAAATGCTGTTTATGGTTCTTATAGTGAAATGAACAAAAATATAAAACGTGTCATTGCGTTCGTTGGCATCCATGCGGATTTTACCTGCAGAAAATTTCCATTTGAACCTTAAATTTAGGCATGCTTTTCACAGACAAAGCTGGTTTTTTCGTTTTACAATGCAGCAGACTAAATTTGTTTGTGTACTAATCTTAACTTACTGAAAGATGTGATTTGGTACCAGCGAACAATCGTAAGTTGTTTCTCCTCACCGGAACACCATGGTAAAGTCACTGATTATTTTCCTGAATAGGGAAGCTGAGTCTAACTGACCAGTTCGAGTGCAATGTGAGGTCTATTAATTTTGTAAGAAATGTTTAGGTCCAGAAGTGAAGTGGGTAGTGCGACACTACTCTAATCCATACAAAAGGGATTAACTGGTTTTATTTTTTCATTTTCTGTCTCGACTGGTTTTTCGAGCTAAAAGTGAGCACCCACTGTACCCTGTTGACGGGTTGTTGATGTGACTCAACAACACCAGACGATAAACTCATAAATATAGGGAGGCAGTTGACATATATTACGCAGGTTGTTTTCTCACCTCTAATATAACTCTACACATTCTCTTGTATTTGTGTTAGGTTTTCTTGAATTCATTTAACAGATTAGACAAGTAGTCCCTATGCTAACTTACACTCGAATGCAAGCAATAACGTGACAACATTTCCTAATGTTATCGCTTGCAAAATCTGGCAAAAGTAACTGTTTTCGACTTTCCTTGAACCAAATTCTAACGAACTGTGGACGACACAATGTAAGAAGAACGGTTTTCATATACAGTAAGCATTAAAAGAATCACACGACAACATGTTTTATCGAATACCTTCAAGATGGATGGGTATAGCTTCTAAGGTTCGCCAAAGTGAAACGTACATGTGCACAACTATATTTTCAGAAGACAGATCATACCTTAAATAGGCTACAGGTTAATAGATTCATAGGTTTTACCAGGATGGGAAAATGATCTTTATTTGTGAGTACCATTTTTTGTGTTGGTCGGTGAAAAATTGTGTTCGACGGTTAATAGTTATAGAAAACAAGTGAATGGAATGAAATAATGTGAATATAATAATGTTACTGGGTGCACTCATTCCATCAACGAACAGTGAAATACAGTACCAATGTTCCTTCCGGTATACGCAGTTGGTGACCCGTGTGACTGAGGTGACACAACGGTTAAGAAACTTGTAGTTCAGACTGTCTCTGTTCTTCTTATAAGTGACTGCCTAATCGTTTCATCCGTGATTTCGTGTCAGGAGGTACGTCCGAATAATCTCCTGTTATCTGCTTGATATGAATAAGAAAAATTCAGAACATCTGTCAATTGTCTACCAAACAGAATAAAAACAGAAGGTGTTCATATCACAATTCACTCTGGCGAGTAGCAGCAACTGTCCAAACATAGCAGTCTTTCCGTGTGCTTTCAGTCGTTGAAGGTAGTACCGATGATCATTCGTTTAATTCGTGATCGTCCTGAATGAGTAGTCCAATTAAAGCAATCAGCAGCTCTAATCTTTCCGATTACCTAAATGTTGTTCTTTACATCAGCTGTTTTCACAGCTCCTCATTCCTTATCTCCAGTCGGGTTTCAGGTCATAGTTTCGTGCCTGATAACAACTCGATTTTGCTTGAGTTGGTCACTTGGCGCAGGTGCCAATAGAATACCTGTATACTTCCTTTGAGTTTCCGCTTATTTATTGAAAGAAATGAGCAGCTCCTTTGCAGATTTAGAATGACTGATATCTGAACCGGTAAATCCGCAATGCGGAACTCAATAAACGTTATGTTTGGTTTCAACAGAAATGGGGAGATACTTCGGTGAAGTTTTAGAAAATTACACACAGTGTACCTTTTTGAGCCCAAAGAAGCGCTACAGACTGAAGGAAACTGGAAACGCCTGCACACGTCTATTTCTCTACCGAATAGTCCACGGATGACAGCAGATAGACAACAAGTCTTTTTCAGCGAAGTGGATCCCGAAAGAAAGCAGCGGCGACTAAAAGACTTCGGAGGAAACAGAATTGATGACCAGGTGACACATATTAGTAAGTATATAACGTCTGGCTAGCTTGCCTGCTATGAATGTGAGGGAACGGAGCAATACCCGGAGACCTTATTAATGACTGTAGTCTTCCAAATTTCCTAAGTAAATTCGCCACATTTCTGTACAATGAGACAAACGTTCATCGTAATTCTTAAGGCTCACTTACTAGCCTCCATGTATTTTCCGGGTTCTCTGGATTTTATTCCTTCAGCTTGCTGATTGGTGCATCTGATCACAGCCTCTGATTCTTGAAATTTTTTTCAGAACACTATCCGTCCTCCTGGACGTTGTGAGTTGTCAGTTCAAGACTCAATGCTCTTCAGTAAGTTGCACAGAGAATTAACGGGCAGCTCTGTCAGAAATATTTCATGTTATTTCAGTTTTCATTTTGAGCGGGAATCATTCCTTGTTCACTAGAAATTATTTAGTTGCATCCGGAGTCTACATCATTCAATCCAGACCTCTTACTCTAACGTTCCAACATTCACGAAGAATGAACTTCGAGTATAAGTCAGGTCACTCGTGTGATGCAGCTTCGGCGGATCACCTTAGATATGACAATTTTGGCTACGCAAAACTGTTTCACAAGTGGCATGGTTATCGGGTAATCATGTATGCTAAACTTGAACTACCTCCATCACACCGATAACACAAAAAGAATTGTACCATTTTCGACCAGATCTGTAGACAAGATTGAGAGGAATGCTCCAACCTGTTTCCTGTTTTTACTTTCTCGAAAATGCAGTCCTTCGTGATATAACAACTTCGAGTTTGAAAATTTGGTTCGCGATGTGAGCGCACTGGTGACCTGAACGTCGATAGGAAGCTTACAGAATGGACTGCCCAAAAAGTCATTTAAACAGTCCAGAGAGCAAAATACCCTTTTTAACCAATGGCCTACAAGTACAAGATATTTTGAAACGCCTATTTTCAGATTCCGTTTACCTGCGGTGATACTCAGGTTTTCATCATTACCACTCGATCTGATTGTACTGAAATCAGATAACTGACAGTAACCCAGCGGTAATGAGCGTTGTGATTAGCCAAAAGCTTCTCGTTCCATGTTTTGTTGTTCACATGAGTGTCTCATCAGCATATTCCACCAGTGGGAAATAGTTAACTGAGAACGGTCTGCTGAGAATGAGGTGAACTACGACGATTCCGGTGTGAAAGGTTTTGACATGCTGATATCCATAAGGTAGCCTTCGGGAAGTAAATCTTAAGGTTTAGCATTTTTCCATCGACCGATGAACCATGGAATTGAGGACTCAGTTGCGGAGCTTCGCGCACAAGACAGTACGGTTTGTCATTATTGAGAAGGCTGTCGGGAAAGACTCCAAATCCCTAGAAATACCGTTTTATTTGCCTTTCAGAAGGCCTAACTCATTACTGCCTAAAGTGGCCTTCATAGTCGGCACGATCATGTGCCACTTTGCCCTTCACGAACGCTCCCATCTTTTGTGTCAATTTCTGTCACCCCGCCCACACACTCGTCCTTTAATTGGGGCATCACTGTATTGTCAGGATCTTTGTCTGGTCTACCTTCTGACCATCTTTTCTGATTGGTCACAAACCCCTTAAATATGATCTAGTTTGTGACCGTGTTGTCTTCAGATTGAGTGACATAAGGTGGCTCTGTCCGGAAGCCAGTATTTTCTCTGTGTTCATGCTTTAACATCAGGTGGTTGGGTTGGCCGGGAAGATACGTATTAGTCGTGCGTACTCAGTAGTCAGTTGTTCATTACCGTTAACCGTCGTTCCGTTATCTGCCGTTTCATTAGCCGTTATTATGTTGTCTGTTTACGCGCTTGTGGGTAGTAGGCTTGGTTTGCACAAAGGTTGATGGAGTTTACAGCTCAGGTTAGTAGTTTGCCGACGTGTCATCACGAAACGAGGCGACATCCTCACTGTGCAAGCTCGTACTCCTATTCACCGATGACGTCATCTCGCTTGCAATTTAAATACCAAGGTCGGCTAACGACCGACCACCATAGAATGGTTAACCCAGTCAAATGATTCGTAACACTAGGAAGCAAAAACATCAACCGGTTTGCCTTCACCAGCCGTTTCTTATCATTGTTTTCTGGAGGCAAGTACTTTGGTAAAACATAGGACTCCCTTTCAGAATCCGTGTTGGACTTTCGGGTTTGCAAATCTATATTTTGTTATGCTCAACCACATTCCGCAACACTCTCCAATTAAGCAATCACTGTATATCGTCAAGGCAAATCAAGTCTTGTTCCATCTAAAGAAATGAAGTTTAAACACTTGCATTTTTGGAGTTTCAATATAGGGAAAACAAGCAATTCAGCAAACTAAGATTAAACAGTAATAATGAAGATAACAGATTTCATGAATGATTTCTTAACAGCCACAATCAATTCGGTTTGAAAAAAATTCACTCAATTTAACACACCATTCAAGAATAGGAAAATTAGAATCTCATACATTTCAAATTGAGTAAGCAGCGACAAAAGTAGAGTGAGATCGTGTGTGCGCATTTGAATGCCTGACCCAGAACCACAGTTAGTGTTGCTACGGTATTTAGAAGGATGTGAATCCCCAGCATGAGTTGTGCTGAGTAGAATTATGACACAAGGATTTCCATATATTGTAAAGTGATAAAAAAACACAATAACATCAGTGAATTGTTTAATGCTGTGCCAAAGTGTGTGAACTACTTAAATGGCAAGCTCGTATGGTCAACTGGTAAACACTATCTGATTTTCGTGAATAACAGTATATAAAAATCGCTATCCTGCTGCTTTTTCAAAACCAGTGGATTACCAGTTTTTCGCAGGTAAGTCTCTTTTAAACCGCTGTCTTGGTACCTGAATGTTTACGTTAAAACACTATCTTAAAATTCACCAGTAGTGTTATTGCTGTCTCTCAAACTTGTCAATCTACTGCGGAGTACTGATATCTCGACTAGGTTAACTTTAATTGATTTGTGTAAAGCTGGGAAGGCCACCACCCGGGTGGATGTCTACCGTGAATGCGAAATTGCTATATACTTCAGGAAGTCTGCACCCGATTTACGACTTTTCTTGACTGGGCCATTCACGAGATTATGGTTGCACACCGTTTTCTGGATGTTTGTATAGGACTTCGGATGTGACGAACCGTTCTCAGGCTACTCTGTTTAAATGAAACACCGGCAAAATTGAAAGTAATCAATGACTGTTCTATCAGGTACTCGAATCGTTGGTGTGACTTTGCTTTCTAGCTTTCGTAATACACTGAGGAGGTATAAATCCCATTGATAGTTTAGTAACATAAACTGGAACGCACCGAGAAGTTAGCAAATCAGTATGACATGAACTAATATTGTTGTTTTTGTTCGGTGGTTGCTCACTCAGAATGAAACACGAATCCGTAACCGATTTAATCCCTTTTTGGATTCATCCTATAGAATTGGACGGGATAAAGTAAGAACCCAAAATATGCACGTCTTGGCGTTCTATGCCACGTGTTTCTTAAAATACGGGCCTTCGTGGTTGTTAAGGTTACAAACTGATGACAGGTAGAGGTATGCTCTTTCAACCAAGAGGGAAAGTAGGGGTTACTATCACCAGGTAACATACCACTTTAAGGCAAGCAACCGTTTGTTTGTTTTTACATAATACATAGGAGATTATTGCACACAGTCAGTCTTTACAGAAATAGTAATCCCCTCACAAGGAATTAACCACGTAGTGAAAATAGATTACACATTTTCTAGAAGTTCTGATAGTGTCCTATATTTCGAATAAGAGCTTATACAAACTCTTGCAATCAGGGTAGAGTGCTGACAGTGAGCAGAACATGCAGGCACTGGAATGTTTACTAGCAGACGCAAGATTATGAATATGTTATCTTAATAAACAAAACATCGCTGATCAATCACTAAATGAAAAAGCTGCTACGGCGGAACAGAATTTGACCGGCAAAACGAAATCGTGTTAGTAATAAGTAACATGGCAAATTTCATAGGTCAGATGGGATCCAATCGCAAAACGCTGGTCTTTGGCCGGATTCGGACTAGTGACGTGGACAACGTAATCGAACGTGGCCACTGTTTTATAAGCTAAGGTTAAAAACTGCGCTGTTAGCTCAGAAGTCTCACAGTTACAGTCAGTTACCAGCATAATCCACTAAATTGAAGGGAATTCACAAGATGATCCCGCGTTTTGAAGTGATGTTTCTGTCTCTAGTTCTCATCCATTCGAATCCCAGAGTTTTTACGACTGCGTCTTGTCTAAAGATAAATCAACGAAAATTTAAAAGATAGGTCCCATGGTAAAATAGGTGTTCGGGCAGTCAAGACATGTGCAACTTGGAAACACTTTCTCTTTCGCGCCAAGATATCGGTTAAATTCAACTATATCTCCTTTCTTCATATTATGTAGAGAGTAAGAAAAGTATAACCAGAATGTTTCGGCCAAAACATAAAGCTCACCAAGGGTTGTTGAATGTACAGCGATCAAAAAATACCTGGGAAATGGAGTCCGCAGTGCAATTCATGGTATAGGAGAGCGATTCAGTATCAACATTGTGAACATCTTTTCCATACGTTTCGCTGTTGTTAATCCGGACGATCTGGCTCAGATTTACCATCACCAATCGTGATAACATCTGGTTTGGGAAACAGGATTTGTATAATTATCAATAACATCTGGTAGATTGCGCTCTAGATTTTTGCCTGACCATTACCCATTCTACTGTAACGACCATAGCACACATTATTTCATCCGTTACGATTGAATGAGACGGTTAAGGTTTTCCTGTCGACCACAGTTATCAAGACAGAAAGATGAATTGCCATTCCGACCATTTCTAGATGTAGTGGGTTTCACTAGGAAACTCTGTTTTTTTCATCGCTTTTTGGGGAATTTATCGTATTGATTGTGCAAAATCGTTAGTGAGGCATATTTGGCGTTAATGTGTTGCAAACAGGTAGATTTTCAACTTCATCTTTATTCTCAAAACCAACAAGTTGTTCTACTACATGTTCGTGTGGAATATTTGGTGAGCACTTTTATAAGTGAGGCATCAAACATTTTCTTTATTGTTCAGCTGGCTTTAAAAAAATATGCACGTTTTCGCAATACGAAACCCACTGTAGATGTTGGGTGAAAGAATGCTAAAATTCAAGGTAGATGCGAAGGGTAAATTTTCTCTTTTGCAATCTCTTTTCAAACCTTGGCCAATAACCAGGTTTCCACAAACCATGCAAATATCTACATGAAGGCATGTTAGATGTCTGCGATTGTTTTTATCAACACAGAAATTTCCGTTCGGTGAAGATGAGAGCAAATAGTATAAACCAACAAGTAGTATATGATTTCGTCAAATTAAAACCTGATGTTGGGTAAAATACCAAGTCAGAAGTGTCACATAACTGAAGTCAGCAAACCTACAGTACACATGATGAACGCCATCTACAATTAGAAGTACATACTGCCTACTGAATGTTCACTATTCCGTTCATGAATCTAGCTTGTCATCTAACGGACACTGATGGATTTAGGAGAAACGGTTTGAAAGCTCTGTGAAAAGCAAACGACACACAATTACGATAGCAGGCAAGCAACACTTGCAAATAAAACTTTCGTACATTGGTGAAACTCATCGATCGATAAAGTGCAAAAGCATAGAAATAACTTAGATTTCCGTTGCACTAACTGGGATTCATCAGCACGGCATATTTCTTTTTTGGTAGATAAGAGAATCCCGTCGCTCAGTTTTGGCACAGCGTTTTGTTGACCAATGATTCACTGGCTTCAAAATATACGTGACCAAATTTCCACGACTACACTTCCAACCAACACTCCTTGTGTACACCACCCTGTTATTCTGAACATACCTAGAATATGTACAATGTATGTTCTGTTAACTCTAATCAGCAACTAATGTCCACACTTCAAGCCTCAGTGTTTTTGAGGACATCACAAATTGATCCAAACAGTGGATGAACGGCATATGCGGTTTCTTCTATGGAGTTCTAGCCCACAGACCAGAAACTAGAGACCTTCTCCGTGTGCCCATCTCGGGATGATCTGAGTAATGCAACGTATTACATAGTTGAACAGATTGACAACATCGGCCCGGTTTGTGTATTAGACAGACGCCTTCTGTTGGAAGGTTTACCGCCTGCCATCCTTCGTCCGTCAATCGGATCTCGTTGGGCGATGGCCCGTCTGTTTGCTCATGTTGTCCGCAATCCGCTGGCTGTGGTCTTTCAGACGTAACTCACAATCACGCCAGGATATTTCGCTGGGAGTCGGCACACTCGCACCTCTAGTTTGATAACCCACTGTACTACAACGAATATGTGCTTGATATTGGGAAGTTTTCAAAGTCGGCTGGCTGAACATTTTATTTGAATGCAAAGTCTGTGGTCAGGTGTGAGTGGTGTTTAATTGGGAATAGTCCAAACTCCCGGACTTCTAATAAAAACTCGAACTATGCCCAGTTAGTTCAATGAATACAATAAAATCAACCTAACTGACAGCTCCTGATCACAGGTTCATTGATTAGAATGAATAGGGCAATTTTGTCTATTCTCCTTTCGAAATGATCGGGCGAGCTGAACACTATTCATAGAAGTTTGTGGTTGAACGTTTGGATAAGATTATTCGCCCAAGTTTGTCTTGGTATCACTGACGTTACCGTTGACATGCCGATCTCAAAAGCACTAGGGCCAAAATGCAAACTCCGGCCCAGAGGTAGGTAAACAGTAAACACAGTCACTGTCATCGACCTCGAGCCTCGTTTATACTCTGAAACGCACACCCTGGTCTGGCCATCGTCCAGTTAGCTGCCACCATCATTGCACAAGGCTGGACAGGTTCGTTTAGCACGGAAGCCTATTGGCACGCGTGAAAGTACATCTTAAACTGACGCGTAAACGCTGTTTGGTCCACACATTTGGGTCAGTCATACCACGGTGTGAAGCAAATGCAATGCGTGTATGTACCGTGAAAATCCAGTGGGTAGTCGGTGCTAGTTAACACCAACAATGGTTTGCTGCTATTAGAATCGGCGACCACTGGCTGAATCGGTGGGAACAAGTTAATTTACTACCGTTAAACTTAAGGTAGATAGCCAAAAAATCGTGGGTGGGTAGGCTAATGCTTGTAGCAATCGTGGGTGAGTAGAATCCGCGAGAATCAGTGCAGTCTTATCAGATAGATGGCCTTACAGAAACCTAGCAACAGTCTATGATGTTTATATGAAGCACACTGCTGTATTCAGTTGATAACCGGGAAAAAACCGTGGCAATGCAAAGTCAGATGCAGTGTTATCCTACAGAAACGTTTTTTATGGTCACACCGGCAAATTATCAATAATCCACAATTTCACTGTGGATATGAACTAATTTTGATAAGACACATCCCGGCAGGAAATGTGTTGTCGACAGTTTAAACGATTGATTTTATGCTGCTCAATCTCCTAGTTATTCCCGGAATTGGTGGTGTGGACTAATCAAACCAAGTAAAACGACTGCTGTCCGTCGCGGGGCCATCGACCGAAGTTGACGGACGTTTGATGCTCTATTTTCAGGCACTCGGGCGATATGAGCGTCATTCAAGAGCAACTGTGTTTGAGCGATTGCCTGTGATAATTCGGTCATGCCCGATGGGAATCCGTGTTGTAATGGTCATAAAGATGTGGCCAGATCCCACATCCCAGACGTGCTGACTAGCCTCAAGGAGGGCGAGACTCGGTTATAGTGCTTCTGTTCTGGAGGCGCTAGATGAAAGGTATATAGAAATGTATAAGCTGTCATCAGTTATAGGTTGTGTTCTATGTATCTCAGCCGAAATCCTTTAACTACCAGTGAAACCCGATTTCTCATGAGGAATTCGATTAGCAGAGATATCGAGATTTCGTTATTTTTGAAGATTTTTAATTCATGAATAATTTATTCAAAGTAAACAGCCTGTCCGAAAATGAAAGTAAGGTGATTCTTTCTCTTTAGAAACGACACACAAACTTGGACAGTTCGTTCAAGAAGAAAATGCACTAAGCAGTCGAAATCAGACGGCAAATTTACAATCCTGCAGTTAGAATGCTTAAATCTCGCACTGGACATGTTAAGCATTTCGGAGCTACTTGGATTCAGGTTGATTGGGTTTAGGATATTTGTAATGGTAGTTCCTAGGTTTCATTTGAAAGTAGATTTAGCAAAATTTTCGCATTCAAGGTGCTATGAGCAGAAGAAAAGGGACAGCCTTTAACGTTTCAGAGACATCAACCGCACTATATATTTTCAACCTCTCTGCAACCGTTTGCCGTAACTCAGATGTTTGCGTCCCCTACTAGTAGGTAGTTGACAATTGATTGACTCGCAATGTGAGTGAAACAACAACAAGAATAACAATAGTAATAATGTTGTATAACAGGCAGCCTCGTTTGTGAGAAGTATACTGTCCACATATAAGGCTGCGTACATTCCAGAACTAAAGGGCAAACCTCAACATCAAGATTACGGGCCAGAAGCGACAATCGGAATAATAGGTATGCACTATGGATAAAGTGCCACCAGGGCGAATGACAACCTACTGCTATCCAATGTGTGTGAATGCACGTCAGCCGTGCACATAGGTGTACGTGTTCGTGGTCTTATGTTTTAATATAAACTATACGGGAGTTCGTGTAATAAACAACTTTGCTGTCCAAGCGCTTTTTGCGGTCACAACAATAGTAATGTGTATAACAGTGGTCCGGTACCAGTCAGCATTTACGTCGTCGGTCTTTCGACTATCCTCCTGAGGATGGACAGCAAAACGGTTGAAGAGAAAAAGAACTTAAACCCGGTGTATGGCTACTATAGTAAGTTGTCTTCAAACATATCGATTACAATGTTTATATCTACCACCAAGTCACCCTTTTTAGGATTGTGGGAACCAACTTGTACAACCTGTTTTGTGCTTCTCATGAGAACCTATATGTATATTTGTGGTATACTGTTTTATATATCAGGCTACGTAGCTGCTAATCGTGCTAAACTTATGACTCTAAAGTCATAATATATCTCACGGTTTTATTTATCCATGTCATACACATAACTGGAAACTAAAACAAACCTGATAACCCCAGCGACCTGTGCAACTTGTCTACTGCAAAGAAGCAAACAACTGGTTGAGGATTTACAGCAGTTCGGTATCCTCACACCTAGCCCAAACCCAGGTCCAGGTTTTGTTCAATATTGCCAACGCAATGACGTCGCCTATTGTATCGGATCTCCGTCAACCGGAACAAGGGAAAACAAGACAAATTCGTAAGGTTTACTATGCTAACCAAAGCCACTTCATTCAGATTGTAGGTCGTTGTCTCCTTTGAAAGTCACTTGCTGTAAAAACAAAGGTTTGCCTGAAACAAATATAGATCAGTTCTAGAAATGGAATCAAGGGGATCACTAACTTGATCAGTCAGTAATTTGGAGAAAATCGCTTCGTACAACAACGTGACTGTCCGAATTCTCAGGAAAGGAATCAGCGCGTTGTCTACCTGAGGTAAACCAGTGAGTATAAAGCTGTGTGGGTAACAGATGGTAGCATGATCGAACGTCACTTGGATGCTTTCACTTCTTTGAGTAGGCAAACGATACGATGCAAAAGAATGGCCACGAACTTTCATGTTCGACTTTTTTCACAGCCGCTGAAAAATAAATCTGTATCCACCTGTAATCACGAATTACTTAAAGTGTAACGCGCTTAACAAAACAGTTACCGTTGAACCGAATATTAGCTGGAAGCTAAAGTACACGTGTGATAAAAACACAGTACGTCTAACACAGTTTCTATAGATTTAAACAAGATAAATCGCGCTCAGTGTATCGGCAACTAGTCACAATAACTAGTAATCCTCGTCTGCTCCTGATTCATTCAACCAGGTGAAGCGAAAACAGGCAATTTGTCATTCCCCACCAATAAACCCACCATCCCCAAATACACTACACACCCTGATGTCAATGACATTGACTATCTTACATAACTGTTCAAATATACCCGGAGATTTCATCAGAAGTCAAAACGTGGCGAACA
>LUCH01000636.1:26457-42411 GCA_013368495.1 Paragonimus heterotremus | reverse complement strand
TTGTATATGACAGACAATTGGAGATAGACAAGGTATGGACACACATACAGTCATGTCACGCATTATGTCATCACCAACATGGCAACCGTACGGATTGCTTCAACCACTTTTGTGCACATAGCGCCGGTTGGTAAGTTCTGAGCAACATGGCATTGTTAAAGACCAGTATCTTCGGGTTCTTTTGATGTACCAATATTTTTGATGATCTAAATGGGTCAACCTGGTGAGTTGTTATCTCGAAGTGTCTGGCAATCGCTGAGGTGGGGCTTCGAGTAACGAATCCATTGGTTTCAGATTGTTGTGTCATGGGCTGTTTTCGCCAGTTTGGGATGTGTTCTGCCATTCACTGAGACAAGTGTCGATCTGTTCTACCTATGTAAACGTCATCGCAACTGCAAGTGAACTGATAGAAATTGTGAGAGACAGATTGATCAGACAGACTGTGTTCGCGACTGTGTAGAACAGATCTTTTGGTGATTTGAACCAAGCGTAATTGAGCAGTCGCATACGTATGGGATAGGGCACACTGCAATTTATGCTTGATTTCGTTTGCCAGATGATCGTCCTTAAATTGCAAAAACAACAATATATCTTCCTTTTGAGCCATATGCCCTGGTTATTTGCATTTGCTCATGATGCTGTGAGTGTCTATGAACATTTCGGGATATCCGTTCAGCAGTAACGTTTTTCTAAGTATTTTTTGTGCCATCTTTGTGTTCATCGTGTTTGTAAGAAAAATAAATTTGACAATCAACGATGAGCCTGTACCTTCAAACTTATTGACGTTTCTTCTTCACAAGAGACAGTTGTTTTTATAAGCTGACCAGCACCCGCAACTGATTGCAGTTGTCACACTTTCATAGACTACTGACGAGCTCCAATAAGAACATGGTTTTCTTTTCTAATGAGGGTGACTGGAATGTCAGCGGAAGTGGGACAACTGCAGTCAGTTGTGGGTGATGCTCAAGTTATAACAATCGAAACCCTTACTACTAATCCGTGATCACTTATTTTTTTTGTTTTCCCCATCTTTCTCGTTGCCATCGACTTCTGTGTATTAATCTGTTACATTGTGGAAAGTTGTCAAAATCAATGACAGCCCTAGCCATAGTACGCGCGCTTTAAGTGCGGCATCCACACTGGCTCTGTGACCCCGGTCGACTACGTGGGCCTTAATTTGGCTGGAGATATTTCGTCGCTGTCGGATCGTTAACTAAGCAGGCCCTCGTTCGTATATTCTCATTGACAAGCGTATTGTCGTTCGATAGATTCAACCTGCTGCGTAGGAACAAGAGAATGGATACATGCAAAATAAGGTAACGTTCAGTTTTTAAGGTGAATGCGTATACATAGCTCATAGGTGAAAGATAGTCTCAACCATGCAGCTTGGAACCCATCCCTAAGACAGTGTCTGAGAGAGTCCGCGAACACTAATCTGTTTGATTGACGACTGGACTGCAACGGAGATCTTCATAGTAATAGTGACCCACCTAGTTGACTTCGTCCTCAAAATCAAGGTGGACGTCGCATTAAGGCTGATCGACCTGGCCACACGAATTTGCATCAGAGGTGTACTATTCCAAATCTCGGCCGCTACAGAGGGTATGGGAGTTTGGCTGCGAGAACCTGGTCTCTGCACGCAGAATTCGTTTGTTCAAGCACTGAAATTACCATGGCCTACCGTAGTGTGGTGTATCCGTAATCTTCAAAACGCACTAAATTCACACTATATTATGTTTCATGCACTCCATGGCTGACAACCAATTCCATATCAACCTGGAGACCGTTCGCTGAATTTCGACTCCTGATGTCATCTAAGAAACTGTTTGAACATTTACACTACTTAATAGATTTGAGTAGTCAAACTTTAGCGGTAAATAATGTTAGGGAAGCACCCTTATTAGTCAGGCCAGTCAGCTTACAGCATACAGTCGACAGATGATCCAACCACACTTAGTTCATTCCGTCATGCGAAACCCATAAAATGACTTGAACGTCGTTTATTCTAGCACAGAATGCGTACATCTGGTTAAACATTCAATTCTGGTGATGAGAAAAACCTTGTAAACCGGACAGAGTACAAAAAGCCTAATTAGTTTAGTGGACTCCTTGTTGCACCGAGATTGGCCGTGGTAACTAGACATGTGCCCAATGACATTGGTTTCAGTAGACTGTACCGGTTAGTTGTCAAAAAGGTAAACCAGTAACAACACGTGACAATCTGTTTGTCAGCCACAGATCAATAGTCGAACAATCGAATTTATCACACCAATTAGTTTTAGCAGTAAGCTTTCAGTTCCAGTGGTATGGACGTTTTAGGAATTTACCAAACTGTAGTCTTTGTAATCAAGAAAAGAGTGGAACAGCTTATTTAGTAACCTACCGTAATTCATTAATGAGACTCAAGTCGATTACATATATCAACAGTCCCCTGAATGAAACCATTTGTGACTGACGAAATTAACGCTTTTTGGTTCAATAATGTCACACTCTTCCGTGGTTACAGTTGCTGCTCTCATTCGTGCTGGGTTAATTACATCCTGCTCCAGAACAAGTATAAGATAGACCTCAAAACATGGTTATCCGACCTGCTGCTAAGAGTAAATTTGATGAGTCCATCGAGAGTTCATAAAATAGGCTACAATTCTATAGAACCAATCATACAAGTTCACACTGCCAACTCATACATTATCAGAAGCTACCGTCTATGTAGAAATTCACGATCTATGTAATGTGCGACTATTCGCGTTGATATAGTTCATCAGTTACTGAAGAAATTTTCGAGGTCAACACCATATTTTTGATCACAACGACGCAATTCACAAAAAGCGAACATGCAAACTTGCTGGTAGTTTACTGCTGTGCAATTTCCTCAAACGTTTCACAGAAGAATGCCAAGAACCAATCAGTGTTTGAGGAAAAAATACAGAGAAAAACATTTGGCTTCCAAACAGAAGCAAAATCAATAAGGAAGAGGTTTTTCAACAGTGTTTTCTGTGTGTTTGTATGTACATTTTGGATCTTCCATGTTTTATTTGTCCATCATAGTGTTGACACGGTAACATGGGTGCGCTTTTTGGTCTGAAACAGGCTTGAGAACAGTCTCCAAGGTTGGATCGACAATGGTAGTAAACAATTCATTCTGCTGAAAAGAGAATCAGGTGAAATTTTCAATATCAATAACAACTGTACTGTGCAACAATAGTAGTCGTATTAATAGTCACTTTAGTATTTTTGGTCAGCCAAACGCATTCTTTGACACATACTTTTCTATGGCGCATCACATTAGCAGCATGAGGTAACAATTTCTCAAAGAAATAAGAGAACATTCTCCAATCTGACAAATAATTGGAGTAGGAGATTGGATAACCAACACGGTTATGCTGTCTCCGCAGACAGGACCCATATGATCAACCCAGAAGGTGGGTTTTGTGAAAGTTTTTTGGGAATATGGTAGCTGTGATCAATTTTGGGTAGTTTCCAGGTCATAGTATTCAAAAATACTGTGCTAATTACCAATAATTGAAGGTTGCTTACAACGTTAAGTTCAGCCAACCAAGGTTGTTCCAATGGAACCGTTCCACAACAGTGAATGTTGGTCCATTAAGTAATCCATGACTTTGCGCTAATGCCCCTGGCTTGCTGTTAACTGCTACCAGTTCGTCTTGGTTCCAATTAAGTACCGTGTCATATGTGGTCCGCACAAGTGAACAATGTGTTTCGTATCGTCGGAATGTGGGGAAAATCAGTATGCAATATTTTAACGTAAAGGTTTATACCTTGAACGCAACTCACAGTTGATCGCGCATTTCACACCCTTAGATTATTAGTCCAACACCTTTTAAAACGAGTGAAAATTTGAAATGTGAAATCAGCAACGCTATGTTGCTTGATGCATAGCTTGACCAGATTGTGCCTCACCTTCACAAGTGATTACTACAGGCTGTTACATTTGTGAAATCGATTTGAAACCATAAAGCAGACTACAACTAAACGTCAACTGCTTGTTCGTGCATAGGCTTTAAAAAGCCCTGCCAAAACAATTAAGGTGTGACAAACAGTTCTTTTTGAGCGCACATAATGTGCCTGTTTTATCAAAGGCGCTAGTTGATCGCATTATGGATGACCTTGAATCCTATAGAGTTGATGATGGGTGAGCAGTAAGTGTCATCCAATGGCTGGCGCGGGTCACTTGTAGGGCCGCGTGGTGGTAAGGTTGGTGCTATATCGATCAGCTGCGTGAGCACGCTTCCGATCCAGTTTGACACCTGGTGTTCAATGTTTCCCATTTAGAAGATTTTTCACTCACACTATTGTCGGTAGATAACGTGATTGGGTGGCGATAGCCCTTTGCTCGGAGTCGATGAGACTCGAACAGTTCCGCAAAATCAAACAATAGAGCCTAAAGCCAACTCGTCGTTAGTATGCTCATGACACTTCGGGATTTCGGAATTGCTTAAATTAATTGCCTTCTGTTGAACTAGTTGTCTGAATCAAGAAGGACAGCTGTTGTTTACGAGCACATCCTGCAAGGTAATTTGTTCGGCTTCGCGTATGTCCACGGGACAAAGACGTCTGGCACATTTCACTAGACTTTTGGCCAAATTACGTCCATAACAAGTCCAAACGAAGCTTTTGAAATACAAATTATGATCAGTCCGTGTGTTGGACTGTTCATCCATATCATTCAGTAACGTAGAAATCAAGAAATCATAGATGGTTTTTATAATGCCCCTTTAGGCATATGCGGATGTTATTATGTATATTGTTCATTTTGTTTAATGCTGTTGGTAGCTGCCACCAGTAGTACAGGATACTACTATTGACGCGTCACTCGTATGAAGGAAGTTCACTTAAAACAATCGAGGCTTGACTGTCCAGCTTAACTGAAATTGGTGTTGCAGTGTTTTACACGGCTATTCCGTCTATTTTTCTGTTAGTTTTACCTTGAAGTTGATAAGCAAAGTGCTTAGAAATACTGAAGCGAAAAAGCCTTCAATCAACCACAATCTTTATTATCCAATTCGCTGATTACCACATCGCGCGTGCGCTTGTGTTCACGAACCAGAATTCCGATCTCCAACACACACCCGGTTTCTGCTTACACGTTGTGTGCACTTCGGCCTGATGCATTCTGCTTGAGGGGTTATTCGCCTGCCATTCCTCATCTGTTGGTCTGATCTTACTGGGCGGTGGCTCATACTGCCGTCCTTGCTGTCTGTACTCTATCCGTCATAGGCTTTGACTGTATTCTACATTCGCGTTGAAATATTTCATCGAGTTCCGGAATAACATCACCTTCGACTTAGCCATCCATCCAATTTCGCCCGTCATGTCTCGTCCTTTGGTCCGATCTCGTTGACCCATGGCTGGTCCGGTCTGCCCGTGTTTTCCGCGATTCGATCGCTTCCGGAAGTGCCTCACCGTGGCATTAAGATATTCCACCGGGATTTGGCCTACAAGAACCTTCAGTTTGACAACCCACCATAATACAATGCCTCATGGTTTGCTTGTGAACAGACCCATATTTATATTATGCCCAACAACGCAGTCTTATAGATACCAGATCGCTTCATGCCCCGGAACGTCTGTAAGCAGACAGTTGGTAGCTATAAATTTTTACTCCTTTTGATAAGGGTTTCTTCCAGGTGATTTCTTAACACTGTTGGATTGTGCAATTGTTCGAGCCACCGAAGCTTCTGATCTGGTCCGTGGCTTTTGTGATGGTGATGATGATGATGATGATTTTGATGACGACGACAAATGGTGTAACCTATCCCTTGGGATCTCTAAGACAAATCTATGAATTGATCTGACGACAACATCTTGGAAACGTTTGTGCATAGTTTTGTATTCTTCCATGTCTCTTTCTTCCAACCGTTAGGCATATTACTAAGCATTAGAAAATAATAGACATTACGATTTGTTAACTATGTAGCATATAGGTGCAATGATCAGCCCACAGATGACATTTTTGTGTTCAAGGTGGATATATGTCAGACAAGCTAGGTAGGTTGATATCCAGCCCACTTTGTGAAAAATGCCTGTTTACCTCGAATTAGATAACGTTTCAGCAGGCGAGAATTGCAGATTATACAATGCGACCTTAGCTACGTAACTCAGTCAGGCAGTCTTGTTGTGTTAACTACAGTGTTGCAAAGGTCATGAGACCCTAAGGTCAAAAGAGTGCCGAAAATGTGCATCATCATACAGATCACAGTCAAAGTAGGCATACCTGTCCAAAATCTTCACATGCGCATTTCCAGAAACCTTTCTCCATAAAATAAAAGGCGAGCTTCTTCAAAACAATTGGACTTGGGAATTTTCAAGAGGTCGGTCTTTATTAAACTTTAATTCGATGTAGCAAAGAGTAGCTTTCACAAAAGATGGGGCTAAGTAACAAGATAGCAATGGTTTCTGAAGCAACAAAAACTTTGTTCGGGAGTTAACTATGACAGCTTAGACGGACATCGACAGGAAGTTTCGGTAAATCGATCTTGTGAAAACGACCGTTTTCATTTAGGAAGCTCGACCAAATAACCGGGTAAGATTTTCCAAATAACCTCTTGAAACTGCCTGAATACAAAGACACATACACATGGATTAAGCCCACACTCGAAAACGGCCACAAGATAGAGGTCAATGATGCTCTCAATATCCCTTACCGTACCAGAAATAGAGATATTCATGCACACTAACTCGTCTTTCTTTGCTTAGGAAGAGTTCGCGGGAACGCTCCACGTGTCTGGTAGCCCAACGTGGCTTGACAGTAAAGAATCGGTGGATAATAACTGTTCGTGTGCGTATCTGTATTCTGCATTGTATTTTTGATTAAAACCGAATCACATGCAAGCTCCTTGCCAGATCGCATGAAATGTTGATTTGGGAAACATCATATCAGTCGGTCTTTCCATTACTCATTTAAAGTCGAGCTGGCTGCGTTCTTCTAAGTGAGTCGCCATTGCAGTAGTGGATGTTTTTTACTCATCCATCCGAATTCAAGTCAGGTCAATCTCACCCTTGGTTGGAGGAATGTTAATCTGACCCAGCTACATAGGTCTGTGAGCAGACGCTATCAAATACCTAAGTCTCCACAGGAATCCCGTGACAGTTCAAGAAGGCAGTTTGAATCATAATTCCATCTAACTAATCGTTTGGATGAATATTCAGAACTGAAAAGCTGTTATCACGCATTAAACTGGACATGGTCTACAGACCTATATACTGCCTCTACTATTGGTCGAGAAGTAAACTAACACGCGTTCCATAAACTATTTCGTGCATAAACCTCTTTACCGTCGCAGAAACATCTATCTAGTTGGAACAGAAGGAATAGTTGGAATCAAAGTCTTGACACGTACGACAAACTAGCTGAGAAATGCATTGGCACGTCCACTTGTGATCAACAGACTAACACCATGAGACATCGCAACTTCTTTTGATGAAAAATGCAAGGTCGTAATAGACGAGTAAAGTTTTAGTTATCAACAGTTGGCAACCAATCTTACGAGTCCAAAGAAGTCTGGTGGTTTGTGACTGTCTGATGCGTATCAAGCTGCGTAAAGCATTCACAATCTAGATCTTGCTGCACTCTAAATTTAGAATTATCAGCTGACTTTGTATTAAATACTAACCCCGTTATTCTGATTGTTAAACGTGGTACAAATGAATTCTCATCCAATTCCGCAACTTCTGACTGTCTAGCCGAAATAGTACAACCACCCAAAAAAAGTGCTTTTCTTTCTAAGCATCCTAGCAAAAACTAGTGTCCGCACGAATGCCTTGTATGCGTCCTTACCCATTCACTGTTTATTACAAGTGTCAGTCCAAAATCGGCGTCATCCTACTCGACTATAAAATGTTTTGTACACCGTGGATTGTACACTGTCCTAAAAACGTGTTGTTCACCTGTTGGTGTGGTTGATATTGTTTGGGTTGTAGGCAGAGCCGTTTGCCTATAACAAACCAGACTGCCTTTCTAAAAAGTTGTCCGGTTTTCCAACAGTTGAAATCCAGTAGGTTTTCTGTTCTGTTTGTCCGTTCTGCTTGGACAATGAGTAGAGCCGTTGCTCCTAGAATAGATAATATAAGGCGCCTTTCTCTTGCCAAACGTTCTAATGTGGCTTGACTACTAGACCTGGGCCCCTGCTATGTGGCTCCACCCAGTCTACTTGCGCAGAGAACACGATTGTGGAAAATCACGCTGTATTGCCGACTACCCGTTCCACAAAGGAATAAGATGCCTGTAAATATATATCATGAAATAGCGGTCAAATATGGCCATTTACTTGTTGAATCACTGTCCGCTTGTTTAGGCCACTTCGCTACCAAGTGGCCAAGTAAGACCAATTCCATAGGCGTTAGTTTCTCGGGCCAGCGTGACACCCACGCTTACTTTGGCGTCTCCTGCTAGTTGGTCCGACGTGTCCATCAGTGTTTTGTTGATGTCTGATATCATCAGCCGTCATCTATGTCCTGTCTAGGTTGTTTTGGTGAATTTGCCTCCTCACAATAGACTGGAATCATAAGTCTCTGTTTTTTACAGAGTAATTTGAAAATATACAGTTTCATACTTTGTGACTACTGTCTACTGATTGACTCTTACTTTGACTGTGCACGAAGATTACAGTGTGAACGAATCTTAGAAAGGATATCGTGTTACATCTTCCGGTTATCTTGTTTCTAAAACAGCAGCACCGAACTTTTGTAACTACAATCAGCATTTTACGTACTGTCTCCTGCGTCTAAATTCTGGTTTGCCCTTCGTGTACACCCCTATGCATTTAAATTAATTTAGTACTCTGCAACTTACAGGACTACCATCTGAATCAATGACAGTTTGGGTCCGGTCACTCAAGCATGTGGCACACACCTAAACATGCATACATACATGAATGTATGCACACAATTTTCAGCTTAAATTTGTGAAATGAAACTTTTTTGCCAGTTGTAGTTTTACAGATATATCGTTCCTAAAATTATTAATGACTGTAAAATCATATTTTTGTAACACGTTAACTCACGTTACCAAAGTTTTCGATGTCCATTGTGATTTTGAACTGCTTTGAGATACGTGTAAGTCCCGGATAGGCGTGAATTTGACGGCAGTCCTCTCAAAACTTGTAGTTGCTGTTTTGTTAGCACCGACGCGTTCCTTTGATCCAGTCTAGGAAGGAAATTGTTGGTTTGATCCAACTTTCACATATAGGTTCAAGTCATGTGCACCAATACAAACACCCATTTAAAACCACTGTGATTCCTCTTCACCTGCAAAATTCCTAACGCACCTCTCAGATAGCGGTATCTTAAGATTTATTTTGCTAAAAGTTTCCAACGCGATAACTGATGCAAGTCTTTCAGATGACATAACATGGAGCTGCACTGCATCTGTTCAGTCATGCCGGGTCACGCACACTTACTGAGACTAGGACGCGGATACCAGAATTGTCTACGTAAAACTGTATTACCGGTTCACTTGCACCTGCAGTGACGGTTACGTGAACAGAGCTGATCGATATCTACGTCTTACGATGACATATTGAAAATTTAATGTGCAGGCTAACCTGATGTAAACCCACCAGGCAGCTCAAACCTGCTTCTTCAGCCTCCACACACCTGCTAGAGACCGGTCATGCAGTTGATTCAACTGACAACTTTCTGTATGTTGGCGCATCATTACAAGTACGTCATCTTTAAGTCGGTGGAGGCGCTGTCCGTTAAGCACAACAAATCAACCTTGTATGCAAAAGTTATTGATATTTAACCTTCGTTTGTCCACGGCAATCATCATCATTATAGACAGAAATACATCAGTAGTTCACACTAATGCTTAACTGTCACACAACCACGAAGGGAAAAAAACCTATGTAGGAAGAGAGAAGAAAACAGAAGGGGGGTGAAATGGACCTAACTACTAAATATAGCTACGTCTATATTCAAACACATCATCGAGGCGCTTATATCTTGCAAACAAACAACCGAGCTGTAGAGCGTTATCAACAAGACAGCCTACACGACAAACCCATAAACAGTATCGTCTTCACTGTTGAGCCCTGTCATTGAATAATATATCTCAGTATGGTAGGTGTTTCATCAACATACGTAATGCTTGTCCCAACTAACGAACGACTTGCAATTTCATCACCGCAGTTACAAGTCACAAACTTGATGACGGACAATCGCGATGCCCATACAGTCAGCTCATTTGACGCTGGCTAACTTGAGTGGATAAAGATGGTCAAATACAGGTAGTCTCAATGTATCATCCAAATATGTGAAGTTGATTTATGAGTTTAATGTGTTCAACTAATTTTATGCTTAATCTTTGTTAATTGTAGCAACTGACGAGGACTACCGAGAAATGCTATTGAAATCTTGCAGGATAGATCTTCTAGTTTCAATATTCAAGTTGGTAACCGGGGAAGAATGTTTTCTACCTCTTTTGGAGTTGGATCAACTCACTCGTTTTTCGTGATGAGGCATTCTGGAGAACAGGCGGTGCATAGTCAACCACATGTATCATAAGCAGTAACCGAAATGTTACAGCTTTCGAACTGAACAAAATTGAGAGGTTAGGTTTCATATGGAGCAAGTTTCGGTTAGGCCACTCAAACCTAGACGGTTCTAATAGTCAAGGTAACTGGAGCTCAAATTGACAACCATGTGATTAAAGTGGTAGACGTAATAAAAGCTGGACTACCTAGAACTTGGCATCCGGTAGTTTTCTTTAAGCACCGGTTGGAAAAGTTGTTTGGTGACGCCTTTGTTTCCGTGGTGTTGTCACATTGACTGAGAAACCGGAATCACACATTGCTATTTTGTTGTTAAGCGACAAGTCAAAGTGTTTAATTATTGAGACGCAAAAGTCTCTATGACTGAGTGTACATCATGCATCCTGATGCAATTATATGGAGGTGAAGGCTAGCCCATAATATTCTGCTGGAAGGGTCGACAAGCAGTTAACTGGAAAAAACCAAATAATCCATAATACTTACTGTAGGTCGTCGTTTCGAGGGAATCTGGTTGTGAGCAAAATAGTTGGTGACTGGGATCTCGGAAGTGGTGGACGATTTGCTGAGGTAATTGCTATTGACTCATCAAGAAAGTCACTAACTTTCTGGTAGGTCATGGTTTCCCGAAGAACTTGCTAGCTAACATGTTTATTCCGGAAGTGTAGACAACTGTGTTTATTTTGTTGTAGTTTGTGCGGTACGCAGAACTTACTGAAGATAGTACGTAAAGAACTCTTTAATGGATAACAAACTTGTAATAAATTCCCATAGCCAACGCCTATAAAAGTTGTACTTCACTCTGTACTTTGTTTGGTTTAAGCAAACAACCTGACACTGGTCGATAAGAACACTACGAAAATCGATCTCCCCTTGCCACTCACCTAATTGGCTGAAGTTTAAGACGATTGTCTTTGTAATATGTTCCACACACCTGGTGCGACTATATAACAAGTCCATGTATTCTTGGCTGAAAACAACGTACTAAGAAGTACGTTGATTAATGGAATCCACGACTTTTCCCTACCGGGTGAATGAACTCATCAAATTAAAGTCAGAATTAATTTAGCCGTAGTGAATTTGACTGGAAAGTTACTTTTTAGGAAGAGTAATAGCGAAAAACAGATAATGACGCAAAACCGACAAAAAAGTAATCAGTCTCAAAAATTTGAATAGAATAGTCAGAAGACACAAATTACGATATGAATTCATTTCGCACACTCTCATCAGTCGTAAACGTGTGATTAGTATGAAAACAAAACCAACAAGACTTAAATGAAACGATTAAGAGTACAAGTCGGGCTGGAACGTGATTGGTACTCACGGCTAAACCAACGGTAAACAAAGGTTGACAGTCAGTTGTTTTTGTGCACATAAGACCGGCTGTCGACGGCTGATCAACAAGGCTTCAGTATACTTGAGAATTTGTGGACTGTGAGCGTTCGTCAAGGCCTTAAACGAGGATGTGACATTGAAACTGTGACCTGTCGTCGATAAGTGCCTTGCAATGGATGAAGCGGCGTTAAAACGGGTGTACAATGCAGCAAAGCTTGTCCTGCTGTCACAAACCACTAAGTTACCTTTACCCCCGGGTCAAAAATCAAACCCCGATGTTTTCTACCAGCCATTGTATCTATCAGTTTTCTTGAAGTTGCGGAGACATTTACATTGGTAGAACAGAAAGGACGCTTATGACCAGGGCCAAGGTGCACATCCCAAAGTGGTTGAGGGTTGCACTGACTAACCCACCAATGAGTGACACTCAGCGAGGACGAAACGCCGCTTCATCCATTGCAAGGCATTTATCGACGACAGGTCACAGTTTCAATGTCACATCCTCGTTTAAGGCCTTGACGAACGCTCACAGTCCACAAATTCTCAAGTATACTGAAGCCTTGTTGATCAGCCGTCGACAGCCGGTCTTATGTGCACAAAAACAACTGACTGTCAACCTTTGTTTACCGTGGGTTTAGCCGTGAGTACCAATCACGTTCCAGCCCGACTTGTACTCTTAATCGTTTCATTTAAGTCTTGTTGGTTTTGTTTTCATACTAATCACACGTTTCCGACTGATGAGAGTGTGCGAAATGAATTCATATCGTAATTTGTGTCTTCTGACTATTCTATTCAAATGGCTAAAAGGGACTCAATGTTTCAAAAGTCTCAAAAATCACTTGTTCTCAACCAACAATAACCCGCTATCTTGATAAGAAACGTGAGTCGGTAATAGTCTTGACTGCTAAAAACTTAAAAGTGTCCAGCTAGTAGTAGTCAAAAAACAGTGCAACATCGTACAAAATTTTAAATGTATTGAGGCTGGTTGTGTATAGTTTTGAAGAAACCAAGGCTTACCCATGATACAGTGTTATATAATCGCGTAGTAGAAGTAACCGATATATCACGTCGATGGTAAAACCAGCGGCCTTCCTCGAAGGACACGTTAACATCACCCTACTAGACTGACTAAGGGTAAGATGGGGGCTAATTCGAGTGCGGTTTTGACAAAATTCATTGACCCAGGGCAAAAGTCTTAATGGGTGTGGCTTTTCAGTCCATTTTCCATTTGCTGAATCATCAATCCGTAGGTGTCAGTTCTCATACTCTGACCAGTGCAGAAGCGATCATAATTCATTTGTTTAGTCCACAGTTGTGCTGATGACGTGTTATTTTCACTTGAAGTTCGGTGTTTGTTCGGACGGTGTGGGCACCTTGATAGTGAATATTTGAATATAAATGTATTTTCCAGTAATTTGATCCCCTCCCTTTCCATTTTATCCTTCTGGTCATATTTATATGGCAGCTGAGTACCGATGAGAATCGCTCATGTATTGCTATCTGCGATGATGATTACTTCTGAGTAACTCGTGAATGCTATTCAAAATGTAGGAACAAGTATATGTTATTTTGAGAAGTCAGTTAATTCCATTAAAATGTGATTGTAAGCCGATCGACCGGAGGTGATGCAACGATTATTAACCTGTCGTAGGAAAATCAATCCATATGAACGCTAATCACGCTAACCACTGTGGGTGGTGGTTTGAAACCGACGAATCAGTCATGCTCCACTTGAATTGAATGAAATAGCGACACATATTCATTACAGTAGTACGAAGACCGGAGTTCATGTCCTAGTACCTGAAAAGGAATCCTGAAAAATGCATATCCTGGGTTAAATACACTACTTCGCATCTTACCATCACCATGCACATTAGCATCAATGACAGCACCACATCACTGATTCGTGTCGATTTGCAGTAATCACATAGCCACGAAGAAAATGTAAGGAAGAAAAGAAGAGGGAAAAGTAGCAGAGGTGGAAGCCGAATTATTGAAATCATCCATACCTATATTTAAACATTCAACCTAAAGTTGCCTAGACCATTCAAGGAAGAAACCGAGCTGTAAGTGAAAGTGAGGCCAAATCGGCAAGACAGTTTCCTTGCGGTTTTCACTGCCCCGCGTCAACATGTTCACTTACTTTATATACAACTCTGTCAAACAGCGACAAGATTCAGGCCGCTGAGCTTGGTTAGCCAACACTTTACCTAACATCCCCGGCCAGAGATTCTGTGAGTAACGAGGGCATCAACTCAGTAGATGAACCCAGTCTGCAGTGACCAACTTTTTAATAAACTACCTCATTAATCTACGCAGCCATCATCAGCCGAAATTATGAGTTACAGTCCTCAGATATTCACAAAAATACAATTCTGTCACAGATACTTTAATCACCCACGAATTCATGCATGCCTGTTCTGCACGCACGTTTACGTGTTCGTTTCGTACAAGGTCTTCGATACAAATTCGTCGCCATCTCATTTAAGCAGAAAACAAATCGCACCCAGCGGATATGTTTATTGCTCTGGAAACACAGTCGCTGTGAACTTGGCACTTTGTTTTTGTTTGTGATCATAGCGATGTCACACATTTGAACTGAATAATGATCCTCTGTTGATTTTCCCGAATATTAACTATCTTTAAGCTTCTATTTCTCTTAATGCTTGCCTCATGCAGATAGATCATATTTGTTGTTGTCATCCTCGGTGTTTGTTAGAAAAAAGAATTTTTACTTTTTAGTTTATTTTAAAATACTTGGTTTATCATTGAACCAAACATGTTATTTCATTTGCTATTGGGATGTCGTGCATCAGTAACAAGTACAGAGCAGCGTCTCTACAGCGTTTCTCGACACCAACAATGGTATATGTTTGTCTTTGAGCTTTTGGATACTAATGTACTACATGTAGTATTTTTATTATCGGTATTGATAAATTTTATAGAATGCACTCTTGTTTCTCTGGGAGCATTTTTCTAAATTAATACATTTTTGTTCTGCTGACAGCCCGAAAGAATCGCAGTTAAACAAGCTGACCGAGGCCATCAATTTGAAATTATTGCGTTTTTAAGATGTTATGAAAAATGTGTTTGTAGTATGCATACTGTTCTGTTTTTCCCATTCAATATTTCCTGTACCCGAAATAGTTGTTGTAAACTCTTTTAACAGCATAGCTTTTGTTTACTGAATCCAGCGGAACTATCAGTAAAATTAATGTCACTTTTGGCAGTCAGTTTAAAAATTTAAATTCACTTCTTATCCTACGACAAGCATTTGATGGCCCGCTTCTGACAGCCAGACAGGGATAAAATCAATCACATTATCTCAACTTTGTAGACATAAAGCTGTGTGATAATCAGCGCTCATGCTGGAGCAAGAAGCGAGGGGCGCAAATGATTATCTTGCTTGAAGAAATAAAGTAATTAGTCAGAGGAATATCCACTAAATGCCGGGGTTGTCTTCAGGGTTCAGGTCTCACTTACTTGTGTATGTGGTGACAGGAGATGTTAAATGAGATCAAAGTGAATCAGGTTCAATGGCGTGAAAGCTGTCATTAGACAGGTGGGTTTTCTGTGAAGTACTTACAGTAAATGACATATGTCAGTGAAGGCCAAAGTGGAGCTGTTTTGCTGGTGATGCCTCGCGTCTGCAGTTTAGTTGTTTGTTATAGGATTTAAACGTTTGTGTTTTGGACATGGTTCTGCATGGTTCTACTATAGTTAAGCGTCTGTGGGAACCCCCTTACAAAATTACACTCCCAGTTTGATGAGTTACCCAATGGCAATAATTCAGAAGGCAACAAACAGCGCACTGCTCTATATACTGCCACGATCGAGGTACAAGAAAATGTACAGTCAGCAAGCGTCCTGCATGAAGCGTGTGGAACGGAAAAGGGAAGATTTACCACACTAGCGCAGATAGGACATACAACAGGGTTAAACAAACATACCTCAACAGGAAGTGTCCATGTGTACAACCAAATACCGACAAAAAGTAAGTCTTTCTAAGAGGTCAGTACATATCGACATGAGCCACTGATGAATTGCTGCTGTTGTGAGAGGCATTATGTGTCGAAGCCAATAATCCTAACTGTAACCTGTATATGCTACA
>LUCH01000636.1:8065-24530 GCA_013368495.1 Paragonimus heterotremus | reverse complement strand
ATACTTTGACAACTGAGTGGGGACCAAAAGTTCTCAAGTCAAGGCTGAGGATAATAAATTAACGGACAAGACGAAAAGAATAGTAGCCAACAATCAGAAATGATGGCTACCATGCCAGCTGTACCTTCAAAGCAAGGGTTGTAATGCTCCTTATTCAAGACTTGGAAACACTGAAAAATGTTTTCCCGATTGTTCCCAAAAATTCCAGTTAAGACATTATGAATGTTCACTTTTTGCTAAAGAACCATTCATCGACGACAGGATAGAAACCTGGCATTTCTGGCCAGGTGCATGAAATTCCTCTGAAATATTCGATACTACTTACTAGGTCATGTCGTGACTTACCATAACTCAACAACAAAACAAACGTTGTCTTCTTGCCCGTCTGATATGTTGAAACGAGTGCAGCTGTCTGAACTTGTGCGTTTACAATAGGCGTTAGAAACTCTTTACCCCACATAAACTGTTTAACTCTGTCTCCATATAAACTTCCCCGTGTCTGAAGAAACCTGAATTTTCCGGAAACATACTTACGGACGATGAGGCTGAAATGAAGTCAAAATTCTAATTCATCGTAGCACCCAGGTTGTAATACTTCTTTTATCTTGTCATCATGAAATTTAGCATATCAAGCTGGTTAATGAATACGTGTCAACCCTGTCGGTTTCAACTAAAAAGATAAATGACTCAAAGATCACAACGCAACCCAAAAGTGAATCATTCTGCTTTTGATAGAAGCGCTCTAATTTATGAATTTCCCTTCAACTAGGACCCTTATTAGCTATGTGATTTGATAGCGTTCTGTGGTGAGTAGGTGCAAAATACATGTAAGTCACTTGCTTTTGATGGCAAACGTTTTCGAAGGCATAGATTCTTATCGGAATCATGTTCTCTAAGTTTCCTCTTTGGTTTACAGTTTCAGTCGGTCAATGTGGGTATTTCTGCAGCTCAAAAAGGGAAGCAAAATTGCACTGGTTTTTATTTTACTCAGCAGGAAATTATTTATTGTGGGTCCCTACATTCGGAAGTTAGCCCAATGAAAATTTTGTAACAATTAACTGTCACTTATCATGTTGGTTATCTCGTGTATTCGACCTCATGTTAACAAAATGGAAGAGGTACCACTATTCTTACGTAATTAACTCTCGTCCGACTATCGTTTTTTATCAGCGTCGAAATTTACCGGCACCATATCAGTATATTCGGTAAGTTGGGCTCATTTTTAACAAGGATTACAAGTTTCTGTCCAAAAGCGGTACAAATATGTGAGCTCACACATTCTATTACAACTGTTTGATTGTCAACCAGACACGCACTATAAGAAAGTAGATTCCAAATGAACGCAGTGCAAATGACTGGCAGTGAACTGTGCAGACAAAGTCATGTTTTGGTCTTGATTACTGTAACACACTAGTCCGAGTATGAAAGTTGGCTACCATGTACAAGGATGTCCCACACAATGATCACCCTGCTAACAGGGACAACTTAGGCTGCGTCCAGTGAGTTCTGTATCGATCAGTTTGTTGTTGAGACACACGAAAATGTTACAGATTTCTACTGAATCGATTGTAACGCATAACCGTACAATTTGTCTGAGATCGGTGTTTTGTGAAAATACTTTCTCTCGCACTTGTTGCAGTTTGTTGCACATCTGCTTTATCGTATATATAATCTTGCTTATAAATGTTGTAGCGTACAAATCACTGCATCGGATAGAATATCTTATTTGGGCGGTATGTCGCTACAATCGGAAGCACAAAACGTTGCATTGGTCACACGCGCATGGTCAAAACTAAAGTGTAGTGTAACTGTTTACTTGTAGATACGGTTTATATATGTATATATGTTGTAAACGGTGACTGACTGACTGAGTCTGCCCGTACTCTTGACCAACTCACTGCCGGTTTTCCGATGAACACCCACCTATGGTGATTTTGCATGTTATCTGTAGAACCGTCAGTAGTCTGCATTAGTTTGTACCGTCTGAGAAATGTGATCTAGTCACTGTTATTTCATTTTGGGGGAAACTATTCTGCAAACCTGAACGCAAAAGTGTCAGTGATTTGTTCACTTTTCCTTGTAAGGTCAAAGTGTGAAACTTACAGTCGTCGTTCCTTTGATTTTGGTAGTTCCTGTGGTGGTATGTTACTTGCTCACAGTGTTTCTTAAAATACAGTGGCGAACGACCTTATTTCTCTAAGCCAGCTCATTATCCATCCGCCTCACACCTCATGTTAGTCGGCCGCAGCGTCGGCAGAGAATGGTCGGTGTGGCAGACGACTAGCTGTCATCCTCCGTAAATGATTTAGCCATTGAAATATGTGTAAACGCAAGGAGTGGTTGAAGGAATTCGTTTGACAATCACTATCAAATACTCTTTTCCTAACATCTTCATCACTAACACGTAGGGGTCATTCGATGCAACCGATCAAACACAGAAGGAGTAAACGTGGCAGAAGTTTGAAGTATAACACTCGAGGTCATCAGTTGCTGAATCCTTCTTCCAGATGGCACACACTTCAGCGTTAACTGCAAGTATCTTATTTTCGCATATGCTACAAGCTGCGAGTGTTTCCAGTTGTGGATGTCCTTTTCGTGTGTTACGATTTGATTACAGACGTTAATGAATCAGAGGGATTCATCACCAGATGCTTATTAACATTGGTCGAAATACGCATTCAGCCTTGCAGCTGACTATTTACATTAATGGTAATCCACTAGAACACACTTGGGACCAAAACGTTCAACTCGACTTGTAAAACTTCGACAAAAACATGAGAAACCTGTGAACTTTTAACACCAAACGCTGTCTTGGGTTGTGCGACTCAGTTTTGCAAACTACTTCAGTGACTTGAAAAGACAAGCTAGTAGTGGTATTTTGCAAGATCTTTGTTCGAACTGATTTCGCTGCATCTTATCAAGTACATGCTGCAGGAATGAAAATTGCAAAATATGCATGAAATTGTGACTTACGGAGAGCGTTCGGTCCAGGTATGAGCAGAAGAAGAAATTAACTAGCACTACCAAGGTAGTGCTGATTTAATAAATAGGTCCTTTTGCATATTTTGTAATTTTCATTTCTGCAGTATGTACTTGATAAGATGCAGCGAAATCAGTTCGAACAAAGATCGTGCAATACACCACTACTAGCTTGTCTTTTGAAGTTCATTTTGGGGAAAGCTTGTTTCAGCTATTTCAGTGACCTCGGAAACAACTGAAATTTATATTATTATGACCCATTCGACGATCACTTGTCTCTGCAAATGCACACGTACCAATTCCTTACATCAACCAGTTAACTTTACCCTTCTCAAGTATTCTGTCAGCTGCCGGTATTGACTGACTTTTGTAGCTTGTCATAATTTTGCACATGAAACCAATAGTAAAAACTCATTAAGAGTGGGAAGGAACTAGCCATTTGGTCAGCAGACATTTTACGAATCTTAAGGGTTAGATGGAGAAACATATTTTACAGGCACAGCGCACTTCTTATTCGTTAGTAAGAGATAGTAAGGCGCGAAGTTAATTTTCATTTTTGTGTACGGGGGAGGTGCAACTGACAAGGTTAACTGTTATTTCTTTTCACAGAACTTTTCGACCAGTTTTGGTCATGGCTTTCTTCTTTCTGCCTGTGTGACCGCCAGGCATCAGTGAGAATCATTAATATTTTGCTGTGGCAAAGATGACAATGATTACCGAAGCCCACCCCTCTGAAGCTGTCGTTGATAATCTTTTTTTCTCTCACCTTTGTTTAGCTTCATTTTGCGTATAAATGTGATCAACTGGATATTGTGTCAGAGACAAACAATTTCACTATCGAACTCTTGATTAAAGTGAACCAAAACCTTGACAGGGTTTGATATGCCAAATAGAGGGGGCCTTTGAATTTTGCCAGGAATAAGGGCAATATAACAGCATGTAATGTCTGAGAATCGTAAGTTGCATGGGAAAAAAGACAATTTATTTCTGGGTGTTGAATCTGCCTAACGGTATAGAAATAAATAAAAACCACGACCCTCAAAGTGCTCAAAACAATGGACAGCAAAAGTACGTTGATCTCTTAAATTGTCACTTATCCTGCCAATAGCGTATACTTATAGAAACATGTCAAACTAACAAGGTTTGGAACAAATTAAAATTCAGTTTGCAATGAAGACGACGAATTTACAGGTTAACCAAAAGTAATCGTGGGCTACGAGCCAAATGTATCGTACGGTGACAAATATGTGCAACTATCAAAGCTACTATTTACTCTCTGGCTACATTCGACCTAACAACTCAGACATCCCGTTATCTGCCCTTCTAGCGCGTGTCTAACAGCTTCAGGTACAAAATGTTCCGTGACGGCCGCTGTGGGCCCTAAGTAATTTTGAACTCAAAAAATTAGTAACGCAACGAAACTAGAAAATAAGTGGATAAACCTTAACCAGGTCTGTTTGCGTAACCTAATGCTTGTATTATGTTAGTCTATGTTCTGTTTTTAGTCTAGATATTTTTGGCAGTCACACATTGAAGTGGACGGAAGAATACATAGTGAAACAGGTTATAGGTAAATACGAAAAACCGAATTAGTTCTGCATTCACATTGGCGCTAAACAAACCGTTACGGTTTAAATAATCATTGCGGCGCAACGATAGAATCACACCCGTGCGAACTGTGCGAGGAACCAACGTGAGCCATTAGATTTCTCGTGCATATTTAGCGATGGCTTATGAGTGTGGTGCCTCTTGAGCATGGCGTGGGCATTATGTGAGCCAGGGGAATTTTTCAAGGCGTACCCTACGACCTTCAGTTAATATTGACATTGGCTTAATGCTTCCATTTGCTCCTCTACCAATAATTTTTACAGATCGGTTGGCTCTTCACCGGAATAACTAACTTATATGGTAAGGGAAGTTTAGCCCAAAATGAAACAGTGACAATCAATTGACACAGAGGAAGTTAAACTGAGCTAAAGTTATCCGTTTTGTGTGCTATTTTCGCCAAATTGTTCATCTTCTACTTCAATACAGTATAAGGCCATAGAGCAACCAAGTAGCATCTATATAAGAATGATTACTAAACGGATTGTGAAAACATTCCGAACAGCATGAAGATTTCCTTTACAAAACCATTGATACTCTTGGCAATTATATTCCTATCCACCGTTGACTCAATTCGGAATAATTAATGTCTCTGAAAAGCCGTTCTTAACTTTCGGAATTATAAAACGGACCCTTCCTTGCTTGGGACAAAAAAACGTTTCAGACACTTTGCAAGGTTAAATCAAGACCACTGCAGGAATCTGCCAGTCATGTTGTTTATACCGGCTTGAGGAACACACTCGCTTTTGAGCGTGTTAAGCACGCGGCTACCAAGCTGGCCACTGGCTAATGACATGTGGCTTATGAGTCACGACGTCAAATTCTTGATTTGTGTTCACTTGAATTTTAACAACGGTGGGGCGACTCGATGCTTACGCACGTTTTCCCCAACGTAAAACTTGTTCAGCAGTTCTTTGTCTTAGGGGATGATAGCTGCTGACAGGTTCATGACAAGAGTCTTTAAATGTTCCGTTCTTGGATTTTCCGTATACAGCGAACCAGCGATTCGGATGCAGTCGGTTTTTCTAGTTTGGTATCAAGCAGGCATCTGTCTACCTAAAAGGAAGACACTCAAGACAAGGTGTGACTCCGCTCCCGCAGATCATAGTGAACACCAGATACAAGATAAGTTCACCAGTCTGTCTTCGGTAAATAAGCGGCTGACAATGTTTTAAAAGGATTCGTAAAATTGCAGCTGACAACTTCAGAAGGAAGGTTGTTCTACTGATCAGTGACCCTGAAAAGGAAAGAAGAATTGCCTGACGAAGATCCAAGGACAGAGCTTGTGGTGTTTTCTGGCATGTCCTCGGCATTTGTCATCATTTGCTACAACGAAGAGCTGTTCCACAGGAACTACGCGGGAAAAGAATCGTATGCGAATAAAACCACCTCGCAGTTGTCGAAACTGAAGTAGACACAGACCAAAAGTTACTAGTAGAGACTCATGAGTGACGTTTCTGAAGCACATGGCTAAGTTGATAACTACACGCTAGACACGTTCAACAGCCAGTATGTTCTCATTTTAAGTGGTATACACAACCTGATAACCATACCGGAATAGTGGTCCTATATAAACCAAGTAAACTGTTTGAGACGCTTTTTTGTCTATGTGAAAGGAAAATGCGCTCAGTCGTTCCAAGATCGACAAATCCACTTCTTGTAGTGATGATATGTGAAGCATAAATCAGACGATATCCGAATGTTCAGCTCTTTTTCAGATAAACTTTTGTGATTTTTACTCTGCTGAATGCAGTACAAACCAGGAGGGCATTGTCGGGTTCCCCACCGAGCAACATGTGTGCACACCAACTGTTATTTAATGCCAGGCTTCGATTGCCCGACAAGCGTTCAATCGCGTCGATGTCAGTCTGTACTGTACTGGGGTTAATGGCATTTCAGCTTTTTGTCATCGGCATATAGAAGAGCTTCGCAAGATGTATTTTCCGGAAGGTCACTGATTTAGACAAAAAGTAAGAGGGGACCTAAAACTGACCCTTGAGGAACCTCTACAGAAACTGGAGAAAGAGAGCAATTCTTCCCCTACAGGGTTGTTATCCAACCTAACGACCCTTTTTCTTACGTCTTTAACTGCTGCTGTAGGGATCATCCTAAAATGCTGTTCGATTCCCACTTAAATGGTGCCTTGTTGGATTTGTAACCTTAGTCTGTTCTTGGTACTTGCTGAAATCGTAAAGAGAGGTGCTACACCCAGTTTCCAATTATTGTCTTTCAGGTTAACGGACGCTTGCCGGGTATGAAAAAAAGATAGACTGCCTAGAACCAGGTTACTTGGGGTTTACATCACAGGCCAATTTATTAATCGTTGAACTCGTTGAAAAAATGTGTGGCTTTTGTAAAACCCCAACAAAACATATATGTGTTATTGTCTATGTGGCATGTTGCTTGGATGTCCTGCTGGCACATATCAGGAATTCACTGTGGAAGATATAGGCTTGACATAAGGTTGATGTAGACTATCGGGATGAATTACGACAGTCTTGTAACGAAATACAGTCGTTTTTGTGCCCAGTGAAAAACCAGTAGGAACGGACTTAGATGAAATGCTGTGCAAACGGTTTTGTCATAATAATAATAATAATAATAATAATATAATTTAGCTGAATGAAGGTGGTTGCAAGAACATCCCGAAGGATACTCCTCACATTTAGAAAATTACTCAATGCACACGTAGGTGTTATTGTGTTTAACCAAACTGCAATGCATGTCATGGTCGATTTTGCTATATTCGAGCTAGATTTGTTTTCTTCTGTAAGGTATCTCCGCTGGCTACCATTTGATTATGTTAGCTTAAGATGTCGAGCGACCGACGATCGGAACATAAAGCGTGTTCATATTAACGAATGTATATTGTTCTAACCTAGGTCTGAAATTATTGGTCACCCGTCCCATTTTTTATCATTGCCTCCTGCGTGCTGTGAAAAATTTTAATGTCAGTAACTCCATTATTGGACAAGAGTTTGCTCAGCGATTTGCACCAAGTTTGACAAAAAACTTTTGTAGCTGTTTACTTTATGCAAACGACAGTGCTAGGTGTTTTTGAGCCAGTGTAGTGACCCTATTCGTTATTATCAATTATGTTAGAGCTACGTGCGTCATTTTTACTCTTTCTGTCTTCTACTTTTGTATGTACTTAAACATTTGTTTGAACGAGTAGAGATACCGACAAGTCCCCCGCGCACTCGAACGTACGATCCCGCTCCGTTATTGTTTCGTATTTGTATCCGCTTATCCTGGCGTTGACTTTGCAAGTCAACAATATACTCTTTGTCTACCCGCTGTGTTATTCTAAACCGGTTATCATCGGTTCGCTCGATCTCACACCAGCAGAAGATTACTGTGAAATCTTGTAACTTATCATTTTCGTTGCAGATGTCCAGTCAATGTTGTCAAATCATCTTGCAGACCGGCTTTGAGAATGGTTTTTTTCAAGTAACATTGTAAGAGTCCAAGTCGATCGACTGTAGGAACTGTTAAGAGAACGGCTGCCTGAATGCACTTAGATGCAAGAATTGTGATTGAAACTATTGGGAGATTGTTAATGCGTGATGTGTATCTGGATAAATGAACACATTTTGATTTGGTTAGTGGCGTGGTACAGCGGGTAGGTCAATATATCATAAATCTACATTAGTAGGTCAGCACACCAATATTAACATATTTATATCCATCAAACAGAAACGAAATTTGTCCAAGGCCTGGCAACAAGAAGAAAGAATTTTCTCGGGTGACTCAGTATAGCAGTAACTGAAAACAAATCGAAATCTATTGAAATAAAACGGTTGAATATGGAGACAAAAATTGCACCTGAGATAAAACCCGTGACAAAAGAGAAGCGGTGTTTACAAAACCCTTGCTTAAAAGGGATATTGCAGCAGATCAGTTCAACCGATGGGCGTACCAGTCACTTCGTCGTACGTTTCCAATGGCGATCCTAATACGCTGATTTACAACAGTGTCGATGTTAACAGTCGGTCTGAAGAACAAACCACCAGTCCAACAAAATCAGCGCTCATGTGACCATTTCCATATCACCATTAGACTGCAGAATATGCTGGTGGGAAGACTAAGCGTTTATCAAAAAGGATCAAGGAACACTATCTAGCCTGGATCGGAACCGGTAACCGTAACTCAATTACTAGCGCCGTTGTTGCACATCTGGCTTATATCACTCATCGCACAGAGGCCATCAAAGCATTCCGGGTTGTCTACAAAGTTGCCATCATCCAAACGAAAACTTTCCGCCAGGGCATTTTTACGGCCGCCAAACTGACTGCTTTCAGCTCAGACAACCTTGATTTGAGCTGTCAAAAGAAAACTGTTCAGCTCTTGTGACTTTCCTGGCCACAGATCAATCAAAGTCACTCTAACCATACATAAACATTTGACTGTGACCTTTTGACGTAATATCCAGTCAACAGCCGGTCCAGATCTAGTTGTGGAGTCTAGTTGTACAATTTACTGTCACCCTTTAGCAACCACCTCATTTTTGCTGTTTGCCTCAAGCCGTCCTAATAAAACCTATTTAACGGTGTTGACTTGAGAAAGAATTATTAAAAACAATTCTTCACATCATCACTTTTAATCTTATGGAAATTGTCCTTCATTTAAGTGAACGTACTCCATCCACAAGGTTAGATTCACTTCAAATTCATCAGCATCATCATAGAAAACAGTGCATCAGTGGTCCTTACGAAGGTTTAACTACCATACAACCGAGAAAAAAAGAAAACCCGGTATAAGAAAAGAGAAGTTAGAAAGGACAGTTACGTCCACATTGAAACATCCAGTCTCAAGAAGTCTTCATCCCGCAAACAAACTACCAGGCCGTAAATGAAACCAAGGCGTCATCAGCAAGACGGCTTCTCGATGCCAAGTCATCACTGTCTACCTTGCACCTTGTGCCAGTCGGCTGCAGCGTCGGCAAACAGTGCTCGCTGTGGCAGACGACTAACTGGCATCTTCAGTACGTAACCTAACCATCTAAGTCTGTGCTTACGTAAGGACTGAAAAATTCGTTTGACAATCACTACTGAATACCTGCTTTCTAACCCATTTTCCATTTAATTGCTGGCGTCACTCGACACAATCGAAAGAGAGGCAGTCATCGGTGGTCAAATACCTGAAATCGTCTTTCAGTTATATGTAAGAACTGAAGCCACTTTTTGTGCCTCACATCCGGCGGTCGCCTTTCCATTCTCTTCCCTCCTCACCAATATGATACACTGCTTTCTGATAAACTGCCTGTATTCTGTGTGGCTAGCGTAGTTCGTCAGTTGGTCAACATCTTGAACTCGAGATGTATATCAATGAATGCCGGAATCGGTTCCCAAAGGCTCAATTGAAGTAACGCCAGAATGCTGCAATGTGAAGCAAGCCGAACGTTTAACTTCCGCGGAAAATACTGTGATCAATTTGACTTCAACCATTAGAAGTCAACCGAATGCAGTCAATTATTCTTTCTTCTAGTTCCCAAGGTCTTGTGGAGCATGTTATACTAAATAAAGAACAAAGACATTTCAAGTGTTATTGTAGTCATTTATATTGTTTTCCTTCCTATTTCCGCTGCACTTATCACGACACTTTTAAGCAGTTGATCAAGGGTTGTATATACAATTTTTTGCGTTTATAATACCACTGATCCCAGTGCACTAAAGATTGATCTTGATGCGATTGAGCATTGGTCAGACGATTGGAGTCTCCCAAAAATGATATTAATTGTGCACACCCTTCACTCGGTGGAGATTCTGGCAACGCTTTCGTGATTCATAGTGCACTCGGTTCAATAAAAATCATCAAAATCGATCTGAAGAAAGATCTGGGCATCTGGCTGTCGTTTAACTTATTTTTTGCGCATCACCACGAGATGGCAGCGAAAAAAGGGTTTGCTGCTCTTAGGATGATTAAGCGCACTCTCCTCCGCATAGACAAAAAAGCGTTCCAAACGCTTTACGGGGTTTATATAAGGCCGCTCCTGGAGTATGTTAATCAGGTCGTTTATACTGGTCTGAAGAAAGACAGATTAGCCATTGGGCGTGTCCAGCGCTTGGCTACCAAACTAGTCACAGGCCTTGGAAACGTCACGTACGAGTCTCGACTTGAAATTCTTGATCTATACCTACTTGAATTTCGACGGCTGCGTGGCAGTTTAATCTTCACTCACTTCCTCTTTGGAGTAGGACTCGTTGGTCAGTTCTTCAATGTAGCGAACAGTGACGGTCGGCGAAGACATAACATGAAGCTTTTCAAGCTTCGTCCTCGGACCTTTCTTAGACAGCAGTCTTTTTCCTGCAGTGTTGTTAACCTCTGGAATAGTCTACCTGCCGAGTTCGTCAGCAGCCCTTCTAGTGAGCGCTTTAAAGCGGTACTTGACTCTTATTTAATAAAAATCCTTTTATGTGAGTAAAGGTGGTTGGTTTTTTGATATTTATTGCAATTCCCAAGAGCGGTGCTACATCTTGTTTTCACTGAGTGCCTTTCGATCCAACGGACGCCCACTCGACATTGGACAAGAAAAGCAGACTGGATCCGGGATCCTTGGGCCCCTGCCTCGAACCCGTGCATCAATCGCTGAATCAGGGTTAGATGGTGTACAATGTACATCTCTTCGTTCATCTTACTGACGAAGACTCACGACACGGTACTTTGATCCATTCTAAACAATCCCATTTAGTTCCTACATATACAAAATCAGATCTGCTCCATAGTGTGACATGAAATGTTTCTCAATTTCATGGATGACGGTCTGAGTGGTTGTACCTGCCACTGTATGTAATGGTTCTATCATGTGTTTAGATAACAATATACCATTAACCACCTCCGCGGTTCATCACCGCTGTCATATGTTGAAGGACAATATCGTGTTAACAGATTTTCCTTCGAATAATGTTATCCTCACTGACTGTGTACTTTGCATCACTGCTAATATATTTTACAATACTAACCCAGATTTTACATTTGAAAACACTTCCAAAAACCCGATAAACCTTTGTTAAATGCGCGGACCACAGCGCAGTGGTGCTTGCGAATTTGCCTTTACTCAGCCACCCTTCAGTAAAAAGTATATTTTTCATCAAAGCAAACGAAAACCATTTGCGTACCTCCAGCATGTGGTCAAATAGTTTTTTGCCATAGCCTCTTCTTTGCATTGATTCATGGATGTAAAAGTCCAAAATACAGAGTGGTTCCAGTTCTGTACATACCCCTTGGTTATCGTGCAAGAAAAGGCGCTTCTCCCCAATCTTCAGTATGCCAAACACTCTGAAGTCTTGAAATATTTCCCGATAAGAACACTTACTGATTTGCGAAGCTCGACGATAATATATAAAGTCTATGAGAAGAATTTTTTAACTTCTGAAATGAGGTCACAATCTGCGGCAAATTTTGTGCCTTATGATACGTAGTTATAATGAGAATACACTGTACCAAAGCAGAATTTTCTCCCATCCGATTAATAACATCAGCGAGAAATTCATCATTATTCACGTTGCGCAAGTACCTACTCCCACAATTGCTCAAGTTTTCTGAGTTGATACACATAATCTCTTCTGGTAAAATATTTTTAACGTGAAAGTTGAAATTCATCACGTCACTAAGGTTTACATAACGCGTTGTATGTGTAATCAACTTTCATTTCAACGTTTATTCGCTTAAACAAAACTTGCAAAATTTTATTCAGTTTCCTAGATCGTTGTTGCAAAAACCAAGAATAGTGCTCTCTTTGTTAACGATAAGAAATAGTGTCCATTATCAGCCCTCTCATAATTCAATTTTTTTTATTCAGTTCAAGGCACTGGACAAATGACTGTCAGGTGCTGGAGTGTTCAGATTCCTACGCTGATACGCTAGAGGCCCTTAATGTTTTCACTTCAGGTTTCCTAAGTTCAGCATAAGATATCCTGTTGTGACTACGCCAACACAGAGGAAAGCCGTATCAATTAGTGCATACGTCCAAAGAACTGTTGTCACTGCTCGTAAGTAATCACACGCATATCAGAACGCTTCTGCTTGCTAACTGAAAATGTGCATTCATACTCGTCAATGCCCAGTCGGTTCACTTTAGCTCAGCTCAGCTCTGCTCGTTACAGTTTTCAGGACGAAACGGATTCAGCCTGAAATTTTTCAGTTTCTCGCACCAGTGTACTTTTGAGGGCGCCAGTGCTGCGACGATAGTGAGGAGAAATTCTTCCCCTCCTTGAGTAATCATGAGGGTTACCAGAAAAACCCGAAGATTTGGAGCTCTCAGTGAGATCAGAACACAACAAGTTCACAGCTACCACCGACACACATGTTTATCCTCCCGTTGATGTAACATGAAATAAGAGTTAATTGTAAGACCAATGTGTGTTTGATGCCCAGAAGCTTCACTTTCAAATACTACGAAGAATTTTGCAAATAAATGAATACATAAAAGTAATGAATGAAAATTAAAGGGGAGAAAATAATAAAAATAGGGAAGAAAGATGAAAAATTGACTAACCTAAATTTATGAGAAGGAACGTATCAGGGAAATTCGTCTAAACTAAACTCCCACAACAGATTCGGGAGGAAAAATGACTATCACTTATCTAGCTCCCTTTGGAACTCTGTCACACACTGCGTGAAAGAATGTTCCAACAGTTAGTGACACAAAGTACGAAGAATTTAGCCCTAATCGATGTATCAACCCTCATTTTCTCTATCCTGAGACTGTGGTCTCGGAGGCGCGAGTTTGTATGTTGACCGAACAGATATTTCGCCTCGAATCCGGTTATTCTTCCAAGAACTATGATGGTTCCTATCAGATTCCTTCTAACCCTCCTTTGCGCAAGAGAAAACGGACCAAGTGTTCTTAGTCTGTCTTCATATGTGTTGCCTCGCCTTCCCTCAAGCAGTCTTGTGACATTTTCCCCAATTTTCTCAATTAACTTCAAGTCTTTTGCCATGTGCGAACTCAAAACTTGAACACGATATACCAGGTGTGGCCGCACACAAACTTTATAAAGCGGCAACAACACCTCCGGTCTCCTTGACGCGAACGTGCTTCTCAACACATTCAGCGCTCTATTTCTTTCTCGCGCCACCTCCACAAACTGTTTGTACACTTTGAATCTCCCTTCTATGAGAACTTCCAGATCCTTGGTTTTTTCTATCTACCTCAGCTTCCTCTTGTCATGCTCCTTGGCAAAATATCCAACTGACCCTGGTTGTTCCCCAGTAAGCGGCTGATTACGCTTTTCCACATTCAAGAGTAAGTGCCATTCGTTTGACCACTTACGAACAGTAATCACGTGCCCCTGCATGCTCGTGTTGCCAAGATTTTCTACGATCTTCACATCATCAGCGAAGATGTAGCGGGGGCACTTCAGATTTGTGATGAGATCAATGATGAACAGTAAAACAGTAGTGGTCCAAGCACTGGTGCTTGGATTACCCTACTAACTACCATACCTTTTGTGGACCTTTTCCCTGCTATCTCCACATGGGAGGGGCGACTCCTCAAGAAGTACTCCATCCATCTTACCAGCCTATAATTTGAAGATTATCCATCGTTGCTTCACCAACTCGAATGCTTTCCTGAAGTCCAAATAACGAACCCTACTTTCTCCCTCTTAGCCAACCTCTCTATGATCCCATCGAGGAAGGTAATCAAACTGGCGAGACATGACCTACGCCTCACAAATCCGTGTAAGTCTGTAGAGAGAAGCCTATTTTCAGTAAGGTACTTCACAATCTAATTCTCATGCCAGTTTTTCTGGCAGTTTCAGGACAACCGATGTGAGACCTACTGGTCGGCAGTTGCTCACCTCGTGTTTCTTACCCCACGCATTGATTGGCACAATTTCCGCCTCCATCCAGCCATCCGGAATGCCTTCTGTAGAGCGAGATCAAACAACATGATGAGAGGCTAATCCGAGACATCAGAGGGAGGTCAGGATGTCCCTGAATGATTACCCTAAATCGTCTTGTCTATGTCTGATCTATTCAATCTGTCCTTAAACTCTTCCTCTCCTAATTTAACTCCCTCCATCCTTGGCCCTCTTGCATTTTCTGCGCTGAGTCCCACTGTGGTAGTTCCAGAGTCCGGAATATGAGTTTCCTCAAAAAATCTACGGGAAAGCTCCGCCGTTTGTGGCGGTGATTCCATATCCTTGACCAGATTATCAACAATGCTACTCAGTCCTTACCTAATGGCCCATTTGGTCTCAACGAGGCTAAGGGTCTTATGAAGATTCTCTGACAGATTCATTTTAAACTTTTTTGCACTCATTATATGGCAGTTGCGTCGTTCGCCGATATGGTGTTTCAAGGCCAAAACAAGTTGGAAACGGCCATTTAGGCGCGAAAAGAGATTTTTCAATTTTTTTATGAATTATTAAAATGCATAATACGGGACAAATATATGGATTTAATCGAATATACCAGTAGTGTTGCAATATGAAAAAACAGTTATACCTAAAGACTGTCCACATGCAAACTTTTGTTGAAAAAAAGATGTCGCCATTTTTTTCGATAAAAGCATAATGTTGGCTTTCTTAATCGATTTTACGTTCTGGAAATGTTTTCATCAGAATTTTCGTGGCGGAATACATCTTTCCATCCCGCGGATTTGCTCAATTTCGCGCGGTTTTGGAGATACAACGGATTTTGTAATTTTCCACCACGTTGTGTTAACATTGCATTGTACACGAAATATCACACTAACCCCTAATGACAACTATGTTGCCACAGTTTTTGCTTAGTTACACATCAGAATTACATATTCAGCTTGTTTCCCTGATAGTATTCCTGGTAGAAAAAGGTCTACGTTATCACCTAGTTGTTTCTACCAACGGTGTAGTGTAAACGTGCGTAACACGTCCCACCCTATAATTAATAACTTGCGTATTGTTTTGTTTGTTGCTTATTGACCATGTCTTGATGTAGCTGGCCATGTGTACGCGAGTCAGTGCTCACTTATCCGACGGATAATGACCAACTTAGATGCTCGTTATTTATTCGACGAAAACATTGATTTCCGCTTCTACCGGTTCAGCTACAACTCTTCTATATTCGGAACACGGATGCCTATGATTCCAATGACTGTTGATCTGTTTTCGCCGGCTGCAGACCTCACTGACGGCTGCCAGTATGTTATCCCAGTCTCAATACAAAGTCACTTTGATTTCTTCAGGGTTCTGTTTTTCACAACGCCGCTGATAGCTTGAGTCAACTGCATGGAGAAATTACTAGCGTGATTACATGCGGCATAATTAGGAGTTGATGAAGCCTTAGGTCAATTGGACGGAGAAATTACTAGCATGAATATATGCGGCACATTTAAGCGTTGATCACAGCTTAAGTCAATTGGATGGAGAAATTACTAGCGTGAATACATGCGGCATAATTAGGAGTTGATCAGGGCTTAGGTCAATTGGACGGAGAAATTACTAGCGTGAATACATGCGGCATATATTGTGTTAATCTTAGCTTAAGTCAACTGGATGGAAAAATTTGTAGTGTTGATACATGCGCATAATTAGGAGTTGATCACAGCTTAGGTCAACTGAACGGAGAAATTACCAGCATGAATACATGAGGCATAATTAAGCGTTGATCACAGCTTAAGTCAATTGGACGGGGGGGGGAATTAGCGTGAATATATGCGGCATATATTGGTGTTAACCTTAGCTTCCAGAACAATTGTGAACACTTCCTGTTAGTCAATTCCTTTGATTACTGTAACTCGCTGGAACCTCGCAGCCAATTTGTTTTATCCGTTCACCTTGCCTTCACCGATAGCCTTGTGAGGTACACTTGTCTTTGGCTATTCAATTCCGCAACTCCTCTCGACCGCTACAAACCTGTGGCTCACGAGAAGCCATAGCCTTCCTAAGCCGATTCA
>LUCH01000635.1:159361-176327 GCA_013368495.1 Paragonimus heterotremus | reverse complement strand
TCTGTGCACGGAATTTAACCGTCAGCAAATATCAGCCAATAACACGATAGCGTAAACAGTCCAATGCGGCGGTAAAAAAAAACAAAGGGCGAGTTCAATGGGAAGTTCGTAGTGTCGGTGCAGAGTTGGTGACGTGTAATAATGTAAGAAACGTTCGGCCAGTAATTAATGTAATCAGTACGGGGGTATATATGCGTAGGACCTACAGTACGATAGTTTGATCAATGGGGTATAAGTATAGGGATCAGTTAAGATTGGCATTGGGCACACAGCTGGTCGTGGACGAGTAGTCGACCCAACAGCTGTCGTTTTGCCGTCTAACTACCAGTTTTAGTTGGGGTGATCCGAACGCAACTTCCATTGATTCTGGCCAGAATCAGCAGCGACTGTTGACGGTTGTAGAAAACCGTACGGTGGTTAGATGATGGCGTGGGTGCCTGTTATGTAATCTCTGATTGCTCTGCTGTGCAATGTTCAACCAGCCAATCAAGAGTTGAGCCGAACCTAGGGTATAACGGTTTGGGGCGGTTGCTGAACCAGATGGCAGTCCACGAAATGACAGGTTAATGTAAAGGGACAAATGTGTGGAGACTGAAAAACAGGCCAAAATGATAAAGACCCACGAACGACAGAAGTTCCAACCAACGGCGTGGAGTTCGACACTTACAAACATTGCACAGCAGGGCAATCAGCGCTTTCATAGCAGACACCCACGCCATCACCTGACCACCGTTCGGTTTCCTTCAACCGTCAACAGCCGCACTGAACAATGCGCAGTGCAGCGGACGACCTGTCGGTATACAAAAAATGTTGGTCACCAACGTAGGTTGTGCATTTTCAGTACCCCGGTTATTGATCAAAATGTATATCCTGACCCTTTTCGCTACTTTGACGCGATAATCATGCGTATATGTTGTGTCAATCCAGACAGTTATGTTGACGGGAACGTCAGTCCTACCAGACTCAACCATATTAACAAAAACGCTGAATTTGAATCGATAACGTGGCCGGTCTCCAGCTGATATCCGGCAATCTATAAAGAAACTTTGTACGACTGGTCACCGATTTGCGTGATTTACCAGAAAATGGCGTTCGCTTATCATCTCGGAATATGCTCATTTATTCGTTTTTGAAACCATTCATCATTTCAGTGTATGTTTGTATGTTTACCCGCAAAGAAGGTAGATCTAAAAGTTAAAAACCCTAAAAGCCGTAGGAACGTCCTCTTTAGTGATGGCAGTAGTAGTTTTCTGGTCTGAATCAGTGTATTCGGTTCCGTTGCGTTGTGGATCCTCCTAACTGCTACTTTAAGGCACTGACTTGCCTTGGACTGTAAATTATCTCTTCTGCACTATAAATCAAGGAATGCGTCCTTATTTGACATCACCATTGCCGAGTTTTTTTCGCTTTACTTCCTTCGTTTTTTACTTACTAAAAGCTTCTGCATAATTGTTTGATCGCAACGTACTGGTGAGAAATATTTCTTTCTTATTGGTTGTGTCCGCGATGCGGATGGCCTGAGCACGATAAAAAAAAGTACTTTTACTGAGACTCGTTATAGGCAGTTAGAATGGAGCTCGTGAAATTCCAGTATTACCCCATCCATGTTGGTCTCTTATAAACTGAGTGCCGAATATTTGCTGTACCAGTGCGTGTGAATTGCACATTCAAAAGGGCAAACCATCTTTTTTCAACTCGCTTCCAGCTGACAGGTTACGGTAGATAGTATGTCCAAAATCTCCTGAATCTTCTCATTGTTAGCCGTACTTAAGACGTCATCTTATGGCTTATAAATCTTAACGCTTGTGATGACAGCTGCTGCTTCTTATTCAGTCTTTGGCGTGAAGACATCGGCCAGTGTTGATCACATGGACTGAGGGGTGGCAGTCAAGCAAAGGCAGTTACGCATCTAGTTTAAGATACCGCAATACTGACTGCGTACGGGTACTTAGGCAGGGACGCACGGTCTTATTGGCATACGTAAAAAAATATTTTCAATATTGCAGTGCTGCTATTTTTGCACATACAGCAAGGGTTTAGATAAGTACTCTCAAACAAAGAGTACGCCGATCGCCCGATGATTGATCGTGACCATCGGCGCATTATTCTTTTTTGTTGAAAGATCCACAATACTCATCAGAAGTTTGTAGTTCCAGGTACGTCTACATTGCGTAGCAGTAATCGGAATATTGTATCACTGTCTTGTCCACTGCGGCTTCAAACTGGGCTGGCCCCTCACTTCCAAGTGAGTCGGAGACTCCAGATGTTATACCCATAAAAGACATGGTAACCGGATCCGAGGCAGACACTTTGACGACCTACACAAACTATCTGCCGCTGTTCACTGGATGATGTGGAATAACCTATTACAACAAGCTACTGAAGAGGCACCTGCCGTCTCCCTGGATCTACAGAGGTTCAAGAGTTATTATATGAGTACGAAACGGAAAAGCTGCAGGTTAATGTAAGTTGTCAGATTAATCCTCAAAGCGTGGCTGCCCAGGTACGCAACGTACCCTGCTCCAATTGGTTCAGTCCATCCGAAAACAAGGAACTGTCACAGAAGTTTAGTAATGATTTAACTGTACCTTCATTGAACACAGGGGAGCCATCAAAACACGAACGGCCATCAGGGGCATAGTTCTTTGAGCTATGTTTGAATGGTTCTCACAAGCATTCTGTTCGGTCGGTAGTGTGCTGAAGTGTTAGGGAAGAATGCTCCCGAGGCGCACGACTTTTGACCAGTCGCGGTACTATTGGCATAGTGTCTGCCGCTCGTCAGCTCCAGAAACAGTGTAATGAACTCAACCATCTAGTGTGTGCCGCTTTGCAGATCTCATCAAGATATTTGTACCCATGAGCCGTGTTTCATTGGGGACGGCGGTTGGCGGAAGCTGTCTTTTGGGTCGACCTCTGATGATTTTTCCGCCGTTATTTGTGTGAAACAGGGTTTCGATCAGCCGCAACCCTATTTAGGGTATATCTAACTGCAGCACCGACGGTCACTTTTCACAACTCGAAGGACAGTGTTCAAACAGAATACCGCACAGATCGCTGGCTGCTGAATATTCGACGTTTTGGTGCTCCAAGCCTGCTGCTTAACTCAATCTTTCAAATACCGTTGTTCGCGTATGACAGTGCACCGTGTGCACACACTGAAGAATAATGGCCACTATTTTTGCAATCACGGCAATCAAGTTTGGTTTGGATCTTTACACAGGTAGGACTTTTCCTGCTTTCAGCCTCCCCAGGAGGGAGGTGTTATTTGGAATCCGCATCAATGGGGACAGTATAGATAGCTGCGCAGATTTCTGCTGCCTAGGTAGCAATCTGTTGGCAAATCTGTCCACAGACCGTGGCTTGCGAGCGCATGTGTCCAAGGTTAGCACTGTTTTCGGGCATCTTGTGAGGTGCGTCTGGAAGAACCGTAGCGTGAGGGTGAGTGCCAGGCTGTTTGCCTATCGCGCCATGGTGCTGTACGCGCTGTTGTGCGGCGGTGAAATCTGGATCTTATATCAACAGGGTATACAGCATCTAAGCGGCTTCAATCTTCACATCTGGGGTGTTCGGTGGTTGGTCATGGTTAGGAACACTGAGGTACTTCATCGAGCAGATAGGCCCAGGGTTGAACCCATGTCGATGCTCAATCAACATCGTTAGCTAGGACCTATTCATCGGGTAACTGACGGGCAGATGAAGAGACAAGTTTTATATGGACAACCAGAGGTAGATAAGCGAAATACCAATGGTTAGAAGCTGCTATGTCTGAGCATTGAGCCCGTACTTACTTCGCACCGTAACCCTGGTTCTGAATCTTGGAAAGGTGAAACCTTGAATCCCACCGCCTGGACAAATGCGGTACGGACGGGCTTCCAAGAGTTCAGTGCGCTGCATCTGCGCGTCTATGGCTTGGAATGGGCGATACGCAAGGGTTCTATGAGGCCAGTAATTTGGGTTGGCGTTACGTCTCGGACTAGTCGATACTCAGTACATCCACAACGAAAAGAGGACAAGTGTGTTGGACGCACACAGGCTAATTTCACTATGTTTTAATACCGCTCTGTTTCCATTCGTGTCTACCAGCAACTCTCGTTTTCTCGTATACCACTTGTTTCCCTTTTTAGAAGCATGGATTCCAGTGGTCCGCTGTTTTCTATCTTTCTTGGTTTGTCGATGTAATATGTAGCAAGAGTTTTGTGTGGTCTCTTAATGCAAGCTTATCTTTTTGTTTTCCTTCCCAATTATATGCAGTATGTCCTACTATTTCCAGTTTTAGACGTCTTGATATCACTTTTGCCTGTCTCGATATCAACTTAGAATGCCCCAAGGAAGTTCTCGGAGTTTCTACAGCGAACAGGGTCGTACGGCCAATGCGCACATGGGTCGGCTGACAAAGACAGGGATAGTTTGGCCCTTACAGAACGAGAGGACATCAGCCGGGTAAACAAAGCTAGCTCGACCGTACCCTGTTAGCAGGTTGACGGGGGCACAGGTTAACATATACGCGGTGAGTACTGAGCACGTCGTCGTGTCCGTACAGCGTAGAACGCGCACAGACGACACATCTGGCAAACCGGCCTTCTGCTTGTGGGTACATTAACGATCCACTTTGACACGGAATTTTGCCGTCATCGTCCGAAGGGCCGAATAGGTCAAGCAAACCCGGTCTCAAGTGTTCCAGCGGTGGCCATCTGAGTGACGGACGGATGGCTGCCGCGACAGTTGAAGACATGACTGAAACACCCAGAGTAATCGATCAATCGCAGTCTCCAAGTTCGTGCAAATAGTGTCCGGGGCAGGTGGCAACCTACTGCAAGTCTATCTGATCTTAGGTGACCTGGGTGTGATTCAGGCGAGACAAGCCGCTGCATGTGAGTGGCATATGGGTCTGGTAACAGCACTGTACAATTGAGGACAGACTAGCCGCAATCAACCGCCTTCCAGCACTATGGCTGATCGAAATAATCGTGGACAATGGAAATGGTTAACTGAATATGAAAATGTGTCAACCAGTGGCTTATAATGAACCGCTCAAACAAACCACGATAGAACCCATCTACTTAATGCGCGCCATTTATCCACTGCGTGTCATTACTATTTCCTGAAGAATTTTCCGGAAAGTCCGAATAATCACCGTTTGCAGTTAGTTCCAGTTTTTCTCCCATTGTTCACTCTATTGCTCTATTCTATGCAGGCTTTTGCGAACAACGCCACTCACCTAACATTTACACGGTGTGTTACTGCCCAGAATGGTAGTATACCTTGTCACTTAAGGCAATACCATAAACCCAAGATGCTACAGCTACTTTACCACCGGATGACAAATGTCCTAACAGAAAACAAAAGGCAATGTTGTAATCGGACTTTCTCATTATCGAGTACTTTCATCAGCATGACTGAATTTGTTCTCTCAGCTGTTTGCTGTCCACACACTTCTGGCCTCTCCAGCTGGCTTTTCCAGGCAAATAAACCGCAATGTCACGTTAGGAAAGCATGTCAGAAAGATCACCCGCTAGTATTAGATCATACCTTTCTCATCAGTTGCTTTTCTCGATGTTTGACCACACTTCACCCTTAGTTGCGTTCAACACCGGTAAATAGTAAGCTATTCGTAGGAACTTTCCATCGTTATATTTTGGGTCTTCGAACAAAATTTCGAAGTCTGTTTGAAAAAACTCATTATCGTAGAATATCACCGAGTTTCTATCTTCATGATCTTAAAAACCCTCTAGCAACTTCCGGAGCCAAGGGTGATACGTTCTATCCAACTACTGCTCTTCAGCCTGTGCGATTGCAGAACGAATTAAGACGGTTAACTGAGTACAAATGGTCAAGTGCCTTTACATATCTCATCTTTTAATTAAGATAAAAAGTCTCTTTAAGGTCGTACGCGGCTGCATATGTTGAACCAAGAAATTTCCTTCCCGTTTTCTACTCTCATCCGCAATCGCAGATGATCATGACCGACAGAACGGTCTTCACTCATCCACTGTGTTAACTGATCAACCTCTGCATCACAGAAGTTTCAGTTGTCTATTCAAGCATTTAGTGGTTCTCCCTATGCAGAGTCCACCGATTGGCAGTGCGTGGATGAACTGGTGTGGCAACGATAGTAGCCCCCCCCCCTCGTTCCCATAGGCATCAAGCCTGTGCTGACGCGCCTTCTGTGAAGAAAGCTTGCCGAAGGTACAATCGGACATCCACACTACTACAAATGCTAAGCTGAATATATATAGTAATGCCTCCCGTGACTGTTAGGCGTTCAGCTGTCGAAGCTCCATATGACGTTTTGGTGTAAGTTATGTCCCATAATCATAGAAGTAAGACTTAAGACACACTGCGGATATAATGCCCTATTTGACATGAGAAGATTTAAAACGGAGCTTGTGAACAGACACCTAACTCATCAGGCGTACTTTATAACTCGCCTGATGAAATGAGTATCAGTTTGGTGACACTGAACGTACTACTTTTACTGTTTTACACCAGTAAACGTACCACAGAATAAAAGGCGAATGTCTGCTGAATTATGTCCGCAGTGGGAGACAGAACACATAAGCAAGTACTCGATTGTTGAGAGTTTACCTCACAAGTTCACAACGAAACTTTTGTGGCTGGAGGCCAAACCGTGGGCTAACATGACGGTACATCTGATCACGGTTAGCTAGGATATATTCTTTCTTTGAAAGTTGTTTTGATTCACCAATTTCAGTCCCTAGGAATACACAGAGAGTAAGCATTGATGTTTCCTGTGTTAGCTGAAAATCGGTAATTTTATTTCAGCAAGGGCAGGTCATGGTTTATGGGCGCTCATTCTGCATGCGAACGTAGCTGTGATTTTCAGTTTTACTGTCGCACACATTTTGATCATTGGTGGCACTAAAGTGGTAAATATTTTCACTCCATCTCACTCTAGTGAAGGTTGGCTGATCGAGATTTGTCGCTATTTATGGTCTGATGAATTACTTACCAATTTCGTGATAGCTGGCACATACTATTACTGCTTCGTTTTACACAGATCTGCTGAATTATGTTCGCAGTGGTGATCAGAACTTATGGAGATTCATGAGATTCTTAAGAAGTCAACAGATCAAAAGATGTTGGGAAAGCTTATACACATCTTCATCTGTGTTTAGCTGTTTGAAAAGAGAAATCTGAAAATCATCCCGGAGTCAGAGGGTCAGCAGTAGAAAACTCGCTAGAGAGGAAGTAAGAGAATAATGAACAAATTACGAACCCAACGACTGTCCATCGGACATCTGCACTGCAACATACAGCACACAACACCTAGCTTGCATCAACCGTGAGAGGTTAAGAGTGTTTTAATTCTAACGCTAGGATCCTGGTCGTAAGTTTAACTGAAAATCATGGTTAATGTAACTAATATGTGGGACAAGTGACGCCGTTGACTTCAACTACTGATGACGCAGTAACAACCGATTGTGGCAGGTTGTTCCAGATTTGTACACCCGGATACAAAAAGGTGTTCTCTGCAAGTCCAAAGACGTATTCGATATGGTAGCTATAGGGAGTCACTTCAGAAATGGTTATTTTGGTCAAATATTCGTTGAAAGATGTTTGGGCTGATGTAGAATCGTGTTCACTAAAGTCATGTCCCGTTGCGTAGATAAACACAATTACATGCTCACTGATAGATGACCTCGTAAAACAGATCATCATCCTAGACAGCAATATATTGGAGGTTCTCACTGATGCTTAACTGCCACACAACCGCGATGTAAAAATCAAAGCCTGTGCATGAAAACAAAAGAAAAGGAAGGAGGAGAAGGAACCTAACTACTCGAAGTAACTCAGACATTCAGCATCAAGGTACCTACACCGTGCAGACAACTAACCGATTTGTAATGAAAGTAAGTCGTTTGCTGCAAGACGGCTTCCTTACGGATTTCATTGTCCCGCGTAATCAAGTATACTCACTTCACAGACAACTCGACCAAACAACGACGGCATTCAAACCACTGAGCCAATTAGCCGCCGTCTCACCTAACGACGCGAGCCATCAGCTCTGTGAACGGCGAGGTCTGCAACCTGGGAGACGAACCCGACCTGCAGTACCCAAACCCATGGTGAACGATTGCATTGCTCTACGTCACGACATCATCTGTCCATTTCGCACGTCACGCAAATTGGCCGCAGTATCGCTGTCCCTGTGTTCATCAGCCTACTCATGTGTACATTGGCCGTACGACCCCGTTCGCCGTTGAAACCCAGAGAACCCTCTTGGGACATTCTAAGTTAATATCCAGACACGCGAAGGTGGTATCGAAAGATTGTGAACTGGAAAATTTGTAGTGTATACTCCTATATTGAAATTATTTCCGTCTCATACTTTCACTATCTCTCACCACTCGACTCTTCACTTCACCATCTACACGAGACACGCGTTTCACTTTCACATTAGCGTACCATCTACCTCATCAGTATTGATCGGCTGGATTGTGAAAGCTTCCATTCACATGTCTCCTGGTCTTATTCTCTCAGATTTACACTGGATGCGGTGTATGTAAGTGAAACCTCAGGCGACTAAACTTAGGCCACCCGCTGTGACTTTCACGCTCAGGCTTTCTTCGGTACCGGTAGCTCTGACGAGTTAATCCGGAAACGAGTGCCGCCAATCGTGGATGGACGGATGTGTTTATGATAAGGTGTGCCCATGGTTTCCGTAGATTCGTACCGGTACTTTGTTCTTTCAGTATACAGACAATGTGGTTTCATCAATATCTGTATATAAATTCGTGTCTTAGGCTCCGGGCGCTTCGCGCTATATATGTGTGGCGAGTCGTAGTTAAGTTCATCTGTACTTGTTTTAAAAAGCATAGAATCGATTGGCATCAATGTCTATCCCGGTTTACATTTCTCAGGGTAACAAAATTACGAAAATGAATTTTATACCCTAATATTTCTTCATGACTATTCATCAGCTTAGGGGATCGGCTTTTCTCCTTGTTTGATATTTGTGGATACCCTCGTTCCATAGTTTTTGGTTAGTTGCCCGCTATTCAAGCGTCTTCGGTTGTTTATTCAAGGTAAACGACTAAAAGGTAACTAATCGTAACAATCGGTCATCTTATCAACTCTTAACAAATTGACAGATATCGGATTCGATCAATGTTAGTTTTTAGCTTTATGTTGTCGACTCCAAGGTTTGCTTCCAATGGGTGTGTGATGATTAAATGCCCAATTGTTTGTGGTCGAATTTAGACTCATATGAAATTGTGCACATTTTCTTTGTGATACGTGCCGAAAATCGTTTCACACTGCACTTATCCATGCCTGCTTACGAATGATCATTCAACAATACACATGCTACTCGTCTGCTTGTTTTTCATCTCGAATCTATCAGTCTGCTTCTGTTATTACTCTCTATGCTAGTTCGTATCCATTGAGTTGACGATTTCTTGCTCATACTTGTTTTTTCTACTGATACGCTGGCTACAAGCTGGCTTGTTTGTCTTTAATGCATAAGAGTGTTAATATTATGTCCTACGTTTCAATGAAATATGGAGAGGAACAATGGGTCAACAAAATTCTAAGTCAACAAGATTGGTACATTTGCAGATGTGATGGGGACAGTATAAACATAATGAACGAAGCAGACAGTCAGGGGTCAATACCAATATTTTATTTTCATTTATTTGGCTGTATATGACATTTCGTGATTTGTGCACATAGTGGCACGGTATTGCTGTTTGTTAAGATTTCTTCACATAATTCGCTGTATTTTGTACTCTTCATCAGATTTGTACGTTTGTAACGTACGTTACGGCCAAGTAGAATCAAAAGTTGCATCGGCTTTCAGTCGATCAATAGTAATGACCATCTAAATATAGACCATTGGTACGTGAACGTATGAGTAAAAATGGACCGTTGTACCGAAGTCGTTTTTTAGTAGTCACGAGGTTTAGCAGCCGTAGTTTCGCGTCGCATACTTCTGAATTAACAATATTCCGCCTGTTCCCAAAATCTGGCGAGGAATGACATTTCCCTTAGCTTTCTCATTCAGTAGCAGAATTAATCTTGAAACGATATGATAGCTTGCTTAGTTTACTGGTTTAGATAGTCAAACTGCACGATATTAAGGCAACACTGAAAGTTGTACTCGTACCAGACATGCCAATCAACAGAAGTCTGACGGACAAGTCTTTTATACTTTCAAGTTGAGAATTAGAGCAAAGGGTCATTATTTCGAATAAATGAGGTTCACTACAGCTTACTGACATCCAACTGCCACTTTGATTTTTAGGGTCTTCAGCCTGAAACTTTCATCGTATGCCCGGATTGTTTTCTTTATGTCTGGGCATCCTGACAGTATTCGAGCTCATATACAATCATGATATACCAGCCAAATTTTAATCCCATATAGAATCGGCCGTAACACACTTTAAACACTGATGAGTAAACGAAACCACACCAATGCAGATCTTTCCTCCACTACCCTGTTCCATTTTGCTCATAGACTTTCCCACCTCTTTTTTCAGACAATTCCTGTACAGATCCTGAAACTAGTCTAACCAGTTCCACGAACGTTTCCCTGCTATACATCATCACCTATAGCCAAGTTCCTGTTTCATATTTTGTTCTGATTAGGTGTAGAGTTCGGGTCGATTTGGGCACCTTCACCGTTCGTACTTAAAAAACAGAAGGTACAGCTGATAGCTTTCGTCTGAACTCCGTCGTCATTAAAACTCGATGTTTACCTTATTTCCAGAATTCAAGACTAGTCAATTGATTCAATTAATGACACCTTCACTGTCTACTTGCTGTTGTTCATACAGTTCAGGTGACTTCCTAACCATCTCCCTCTAGCAAGCTGTAGTCGTCGATCTAACGGCCGTAGCCACATTATTATACAGTATGGAATTTGTCTTTCAGTTGCCATACTTTATTCGGACTAGTTAGAGTGGTTAGACCCGTTTTGATCTGTTCATGGTATTTGCCCTTCTCCTACTGATTGCGATGAAATGTCTGGTTTAACAGGATAAAGCTACTCTCTTGTGGTCAGTCCTATTTCTGATAGATCTATCAGCCAAGAATAGTAACCCCTTCCAATTGACTAGGAGTTGTCTGGCCTTTTTTAGTGATAATTGTTCTAGCTTTACGTCGTTCGGATAATTGTGGGCAGACTTTACAGTTGCGCATTAAATACCGATTGTTTTTAATTAGCGTCTGTCTTATGCACCCTGCGCGTTACACTTCTACCCGGCACCCTCCTTTGAGGGTTGTTTGTCCTCATAGAACATCCGTCTTATTGTAAACCATGCGCTGTCGTTCCGTTCTCAATTTTATTTGGTGGTAACTCCGCTTGTAATAATAGCTGGGTATCGATGACTGTCACACTCGAGGTATTATAGCAATCTACTGACTTGACCTGAAACTCAGGCTGAATCTTCAGATTTCACTTACTGTTGTACCCAAATCTCACAGACAATTCAGATAGTAGCCATTTCAGTATGCGATATGGTATATCGTGGGTACAATATATATGGTTCAAAGAAAGTTTTTTAGATGCTGGATGAAGATTTCCTTATCGCATTTTGTATAACACTCTAGAGAGAAGTGTACATAAGAAGCTCACGCGCAGGCTGATTATCTAGCAGGTTATCCGGCCAACTGGAATTGAAATTGAGACCCCCCTTTCCTCCTGGAATACTCGCATATTCTTTCAACTTATGTGTACAACTGACCATGTACCTTTCTTTGCCAGGGGAACTCACGACAAAGCAAATGGCACACTTATTTTTAGCATATCGAAAAACAGCACCACATGATGGAGCGCTGTTTTGCCGCAAGGTCCTGCCCTGCTTTTAAACTTTATAGCCCTAGAGTTGTACTATTAGACAATTGGCGAAGTGGAGGTGGAATGCACTGACCAGTTTTCCAGTTAGTGTATGCTACTTGCCAACGATCACCCAGACGCCTTCACTCTATCAAATCAATCCACGTGAGCATAGGTTTTGTAGCTTCTCACACATCACTTCTGAATAAGATCTTCGGGAACCATCTGTCAAATATGCCACCAAAACTGTTGTACATCAATATTGTCTACCTTCTCTGTTCTTACTCAATTTTTCAATAGGTGAAAGAACAGTAGATCGTTTGAGTCACGTTCATGTTGTCGGCATAAAAATCCTTTTCAGTGGAAAGAACTTGTTTACACTATCGAAAGGATGTTTGACACGTTTCAGATAGCCCGGGGACAAGACAAGACCTCACACCCTTTAAAATATTTCTCTACTGTTGGGTTTACGCAGATTGGATGGGTGTTCTGGGGATTAATATAAAATGGATTCCACTCACGTTTGGTCACAATTTCCGCATTCCTTCAGACTTTCCGACTAGCTCTTTTCAAATTAGGTGTCAGACTCAAATCTTCGTCTTGATAAAGGTGGTTCGTTGTGTGTGACGGGAATTTGAACTTTGGTTCGTGTTTCTTTAAAACACTTCCACACTGATCATCAGGTGGTTATATCTGTGTGTTCACTCATGTTCGCTTGTGATTGTTTCTCAGGTGATACGCGACGTGCACTCCGTCAGCTGAGCCATGAAGCCACACTGGAGCTCAAAGGTTTCACAGGTGGACTTAGTTGCCTATCTATCCAAGTGTCGCATGAAACCTGTAAATTGGTCCAGGCTTTCTCAAATAGGAGATGCCTAAATCCGCCATCATCACTTTCATTCATTGAAATTTCGTTACTAGGACGTACTCTAGCAGATGTACTAATTTAAAAGAAACCAAACTATGTCAAGTTTGGACTCAGACCAGCAACATAAACAACGTGTCCTTGTGCGACAAATATTCCACAGGCTAAGCACTGGTGTTGCCTCGGGATAGTTTATCTTCTGCACCATTTGTCATTTTTACATGGTACGAAAATATATGAATAACTGTGTCCAGGTGTTAAGTTTCTGAGCCCCAAGCGTATCTTCATGGCTCAGTCGATCAAACACCTGTTGAGCAGGAGCATGCGTTTCCTATCGCTATTTCGAATTCAGGATTTTTACAATTCGATCCTTTCCAAACGATCACCTACCTTCTATCACGTCTTTTTATTCAAATGGATTTCTTTAATGAGCGAACTCAGTTGTTTTCACCCTAATTTGTTGATACCACTACTCGGTTAATAGTTGAACTATGACCTTTTGAGACCTTTACATTTTTTGTTTTTGATCAGGCTTAGTCTGATTATCGTGCTTAAACGTCCGAAGTCTGCCACTGGTGTCTATAATTCAACTTCTTAAATCATCTGTATAAACGACCTAGTAAATGATCTGTAAACTGTAGTCAGAGAGGTCAAATAACCTTTCCAAATTTCATGGAACCAGCCAAATACGAGCACTGATTCACTGAAATATTTTCATTCTACCTTATTTGTCCCCCCAATTTGTCCGTTACAGGCAGCAACTGGGATCGCAAAACTGCTTGCAAAAACATTACAGGTGGAAGGTCTCAGCAAGAAAGAAGCGTTCGGAAAAATCTACATGGCGGACAAAGATGGCCTGCTGGTGCTTGTGAGTTTTGTTGTTCCTATCTGATGAGGTTATTATCGTTACGTATTTTTTCCAAGGTCCAATGCAAACTCCTACTCTTGTTTGCCATTCACTCCCACAAGCAGTCATCTATAACCTTTTTCAGATCCACTTTTCCTACCCGCAGTTTTAAGATTTTTTTTACTGTTCTCACTCTAGGATCGTCCGGAGGGAAGTATGACTGATCACAACAAAGTATTTGCTCGAAATGATGCAGAACCAGTTCAAAGTTTGGAAGAGATCGTTCAGACATTCAAACCGACTGCAATAATCGGTGGGCTATTTCAAATAATGCGAATACCCGTTTTTTCTGCACACGTAACTACCCATATCCGCACTGCCTCCGAATTATTTCACCTGTGGCGTTCATATGATATGTGTTTTGATGTGAGATTATGCTGCTCTCATGTAAATGAACACAGTTTAGCTTCTGTTTGGAAAGTGATATTTATTTTGTGCAATGTTTTAAAATGGCAGTCAGTGCTCATAGGTAACTATCTTTTTGTTAGACTTACCTCCAGTAACTCGTATCTCTCGGGTGATTGCTTTGGATTTTTTGTCACCGTCATAGAAGTGTCTATGTGCTGCCGCAGTTTGTTCCATATACTCAATTTCCAAACTGCATTTCTTGGTCAAGCTGCCCAGCTGTTGAATAAACCTTATCATATTTCACATGTATCTACTAATCTGTAAGCGGATTGTTAATGGTTTATTGTATTGTACCCTTCATTTCTTTCATTAAACGGAATCTTTGCAAGATGGAGAGAGCTGCTGTTGGTTTTATTTATTTAAGACACTGTCTGTAAATGGTGGTTATCTATCAATCGACTGTGCGTGACTTCTGTCTTCTTGTCCACTATAGTAATGTTCTGCTTTCTACAATTACGTGTATTCATTGTGTTGAATCACGACGTCGGCCACATATATGAAAATGTATTACTTCTTGCAACTTGGTGTCCATTCAAGTGAACTTCTTACAACTGCTAACAGCTTCCGCATTTCTATAGAGTTTCCAGCCAGCCTCTATCAAACAGAAGCACTGTACGTGGGTTTCGCCCTTGTTAAAGCGTTTCAGCAGTGTATTTTCTTGCCATGACCGGGATTTGAACTTTAGCTGGTTGAGAAGACTGGGAATGCGACAGCCGCGACCGGTTGTAGGTGATATCCAATTTATACCCACTAAACTCCTTTACTACTTATTAGTGATAAGTAAGTCATTGGACTATTCGTTTGATTATCCTATGCAACGCATCGGTACATGAGTTCAAACGGACCATACAGTGTTGAGCAAAATCAGTTTTAGGACCAGTTGCTATATATCAGGGTGTTATCTTGATTAATTTATTTTCCTTTTTTTCCAGGAGCATCCGGACAAACTGGTTTGTTCACAAATAAGATCCTGAAACAGATGACAGTCAATTCGACTTGTCCCATCATTTTTGCTCTTAGCAACCCTACCTTGAAGTCAGAGTGTACAGCTGAAGAGGCTTACAACGCAACTGATGTGAGTTGAGAATACATCTCTGCTGATGGAATGTGTGCATTTGCCATGATCGTGTGAACCAGAATTGACACAATTTTTTCTGTCCTAATCCGTATACAGTTTTACATTACTTGTAAACCGACCGTTTGGATATTGTAATGACATTGTATTGTATTTTTTTGCTATTGTGTAACAAACTTCAACATACTTAGGTTTACACAAGTTCACTCCGCTCTGTCGACCACGATCAGACATTCACCACTTCCCACTATGACGTCCAGAACCGTTTTAATTCGGAAGAGTGAAGTTGTTCAATAGTAGCATCTGCTACTAGTTGGGACAGTGAGTTAAATAGTGTGGTGGTATACAGCCAGAAGATCAAGCAACGGCCATAATAAACCGTCATTGACGATCACACACTGTACTGTTTCCACACCAGTCGACCGGCGAGAAACGGTGGCTTTGGTTGTTACCCTCACGACACTCATATAACCTTAACGTTTTCTAACGCAGTAGACATTCTTGTATACATGAATTAGTCTTCGAAAGGTTTCCTTTTTATGTTCGTGATTTTATTCGCATTTATGGAAGTGTGGGTGAACAATGCGTCAATTAATCCTGATCGTGGATTTTATAAAGTTAAGTCGATTGTGGTGTTTTGGTAGCGTCGTTTCTATAAGTCGTTTAACACAATGTTTCCCCAACCAATAACCTATTAATCCACAGACTCGTTTAACTCGAATTTAATCAGGATTGTCATGCTTTAATTGTTCCAGCAAACAGTCTGGTGCATGACCACTCGCATTTGCTCCTCATAATGGCCAACCAAGAGGTTGTCTGTACCACGCGTGCCCGTGTACTCAAACATGTTCGTGCACGTACGTCGTCGCCTAGTCTAGACTCGAGATCGTGAGAATTCTGACTATCCACGCCTCGTCTTCATCGGATTGTGTGCATATTTTGTGTCTACTCAACTATCCATCCTATACTTCGATTTCGTTTCCATAACGCAATCGTTTTCAAAGTTTTCTACTCTAGATTCTATTTTTCTCATTTCGGAGAACGCTTAGAGAAGTCCTCGGTAACTATGGTAAGGTTAGATGCTCGTTAATGAAACTGATAACAAGTGCATCCTCTTCATCTTAACCAGCTTTGTACCTTAACCCCTAGTACTGTATTTCGAGCTGCCATTGATTCTGACCATGTTCCAATAAATAGGCGATCAGCAATTATGTACAAACGTGCAATGAAGAAAAAATAAACAGAAATAGTAGAGAGGAAATCAGCAACCACATGGAAACAGACATAACTAACTACGAAACCTCGCCACATCTGAGAGCGTGTATAACCATCGGCGTGAATGTTCGTACATTCACCAACCTGGAGGTCGACACCTACAAACATTGCGCAGTGTGGCAATCAGAGCCTTCATAGCAGGTATCCACGCCATCACCTGACCACCTTTCGGTTTCTTACAACCGTCAACAGTCGCACTGAACAATGCGCAATGCACCAGACGACCCGTCGGTATACAAAATACACGGCCCAACTAACGTAGGTCGTGCATCTTCACTACCCCGGTTATGGGTCAACATCATGGAGTTTTGACGAATACACGTCCTTGGATTGTCGCATTGGCTACGTAATCAACCCATTTGAGACAAATAAACTAGAGGAGACCACAATGTTCAGACACCGAGTGTCTGTGTGCATCTTCTACACGAACTGGGCAGGTCTCTGGTTCGTAAAACAAAAGTGAACGTTAACACGCGTCGTCTTCAGGTGACACTATGAAGGCGCAATGTGTATGCCATACAGACCAGCCACACAGCTCAACCGCTCCCAAATAGTCTGCATGTTGTCTGCAAAAAAGTGGAACAGAACAGTGTCATCCACATATTCAGTATAGTTTGTCTTAGTACGCGGGAAAGATCT